>JACCGJ010024001.1:0-21021 GCA_013407085.1 Atriophallophorus winterbourni | reverse complement strand
TACATTGGTCTTAAATATATGAGCCTCGAGCGCTTGGCCAGGGATCACTTTGTGATTCTGTGTTTAAACATTGTGGTTCTTTGTGAGAACCCTATGTTACAGTGGCATTCAAGTATTACATTTTATCAATATATCCAGTTCTTTTCTAACTATTTCTCGCTCGGATATGACACGACGTTCAACGTCGGTAGATCCAAATGAAACAAAGCACAATTATTAGAGGTTATGACTGCTGTTTCGGTTGTAAAGTCGCTTAACGGGGAATAATGCGTGAATTGTTGTCGTCTAAGCGGCACGAAAGCATGGGTAATTGCACGTGGGACTAGTTTCGATATCTCACAGATGAGCATAGTGAATGATATAATGTTGCTGGCATTCTTCACTATCATATTGCAATCAGTACAAGGCAAGGGAATGAACCTACTGAACGGTCGAAAGGTCTACCGACCGAAGCGATTGACAGTTATTTCCACAAATTAGGTCAACACGGTAGACAGCTAACGCTATGAAATTGAATTTTTTATTTGCACAGCTGAAATTCAGGGTGGCTTGCATACCGAATAGCACGGTCGACTCGCAATCAGAAAGCCCAGGTTCGAATCACATCGCGGTTGCATTTTCTGGGAATTATAATCGGTGGTGGAGTGTAAGTGCTAGGGATGTGAGCATCACAATTGGCCAAGATCCCCACGGCAGCCAATTGTACAATCGATAACAACAATATTTTGGAAAACAGCTGCGATAACCTAGCGCCCACACTGGTACGTGGAATCATATTATCGATTGAGATCCGTGCCAAATTAATCAGAGATAAGCGCCCACAATGAACCTCATGGGTTTGATATGAAATTAAAACTCCTGGAATTCACTGTTTTGGAAAAGAAAAATGTTGTTGCGCAAGATGCAGAAATATACTGAGCGTGGGTGGGTGTTAAAATAGTTATGATATCGATTTAAAAATCTTTGTTTATTGGCCATAACAGTTTCGAATCACTGTATACTTCTTGAATCAGAAGCCACTTGCCACTAGGTGTGTCGTTTTGAGTGAAGTTGACTCTCCAATCTCAAAATTGTCAATGGCTTGTAATGTGTTTTGTAAAAGACCGGCTCGCGAAAGTCGTAGGTTATTCTTCGTTCAGGTAGGTGAAAATGACTGATTGCACAGACGACAAAAACTAATTTATGTTGACGTATTATGTAGGCCAATCTTACCATCAGTTCAAACAAGGTTAATTATTATTAATTAATTATTATTATTAATTAATTATATACGAATGAATCCGAAAATGGCTTTATTCGTTTACACGGATTTTCAGCAATAATATTAATTCATCCACACTAAAATACTATTCTTAATACGTTGCGTAAACATGGTTCGGGTGAGGATTCAATGTCAAAATTCACACTGTCAGTCACCCAATCAGACCAAGAATAACCTTCCATTGATAAACCAAATTGCGGCGAATGTAAGAGGAAAAGAACTCCTGAAGTTTTCCGTTCTCGAATAAGTGAGGACATATTGGCTTCGCGCAGATGATAACGATTTGCATGTCACGAAGACCTCATGCAGTGGGTTTGCTTCGTCGGACGAAATGATTCTGATCAAACTGTCACATTCACGGAAGTGTCGAACAACGATCAAATCTCAAATTAACTCGGTGAATCCATAGCTAATTCGTACGCTGACTCAAATGCCTCCTTTTATCATCAGAAAATCCTTTTCAAGTAGACCGGGAAAATTACAAGAGATGCATAAAAAATTAAGGAACAATGCAGGAAACAATATTTAATTACATCAGATGTGACGATGAGGGAACGCAGGCGAAAAGCATGGCTACCCTTCAAGAACTGTGTAGTCACATGATCAGTCCAATTGAGATTTTGTGATAACGTAGCGCCAAGATACTTGAAATATTTGCTTCCGCTGAACTAAGAGCCAATAAAGGAAACCTAAGGTAATTCGTGAAGCAGGGTTTGACGGCGCTGACCAATCGAGTTGGAAAAGATTGTCTTTTAACATTTTTCGGGATTTAGCGTGTCCGGAGACAGACCCGGGATGCGAGGGATAATCAATCCCTTATTCGTGATTCCGCCTCGGCGTCGATCTAGACAATGTGGAAATATTAACACGCGTTATTAAACCGTATAGCGAACGCCTACATGCGGAGGCGGTCGAAATTGCTAAGGCGGTCAATAAGGTGGATGGGGCAGAAATCTCCACAATCTTGCGCTCGGCACTGATGCGAAACTAAATAGTTATTATTCACCTTATACCTACTAGTTAATAAGATTTTTGTTTTTCTTCAAAAAGAGCCTTAGCTACGTTAGTTATGTACTTTTACGTATGTGGGCAGCTGTGTCAACTGACCTTGATCGTGTGCTCTTGTATCAGATTGATTTAGATACACTGTGAGGGAAATAGTCCACTGATTCTGGTCATTCCCACGAAATATGACACAAAATGTAGGCTTGCTATAGGCTATTTAGCGTTGAGGTCAAATAAGTGGTGGTGGGTTGACTACTGCGTAATCATGTTCACTGTCCTGACTATGACCCCTGGTATGACGAAGCTTCTTTGTCAGAAGTGAAACGTTACTTTGATGAATTGAATTGAATTTAATAAGCAACCCAAGAATGTAAGTGAGAACAAACGACGCTCACCCGAATTGCAGTATGTATTGAATAATTTAGCTTTTACAACAATAATTTGAATTGCGGAATTATTGATTAGTATTAATTATTATTCAAACAATCATTACAACCACCGCAGTTCCAATCATCCTCGGATTTGTGTATTCTTGAATAGGTTTGTTGCATGTTCATCAGAAGCTTGTTCAGTGTCTGCAGGTGAATTGATTGAACACACGGAGGTTCCAGCAAACATGAAACGTCATCCACAGTTGCCAACAATTGTCTCGCTTTTTCATTGGCAGTAGTCCAAGGTGCCAGTAAGGCTTTTCCTATAGCGGTTTTGAAAAGTACATTGTCTGACGATCGTTTAGATGAGCTAGAAGGCAGTGCTGAATTGGCTTGATAAGATGAGTTCGGTGATTTATTTGAAATGGTATCTGATTAACTTTGAAGGTTGCTAACTTTGAAGTCTCTTTCTTGGTAATGAAAACTAGATTTTCCGTTTGATTCAATGGCACAGGCGGATGCGGACGTGTTAACAGGAGTAGCGCTTGAGGCGGTTGATAGGGGAGTCAAATTTTTTTATCATAAAACGAAAGATCTTTAGCACGAGCAATGGCACTGTTAGAAATCGGTCGAACTCTCTTTCCAGATGCAGTTTAATTAACCAGAGTAACGGGAGTGTTCTCCATACTATGATAGGATGTATGAAAGTCAACGTTTCCTTTTTCGCCAAACGGCATAGTTAAGGTATCATCATCATTTGTCTGCATCAGATCCTCGGCATTTTCACGTTTATGTGTATTGAACATGACGGAATATTCTGCTGGCGACAAATCTGTTATTGCCACACGCGCATCTTTATGCTGTTCGCAGTGAGCTCGAACATCTTTAAAAGAGGGCAAGGTCCTAGCCCTTTAAAGCTAACCTTCTTCACAACCGAAATGACTGATACTATCAAAAGTGAATGGAAAGCTAATAGAAAAAACCTACCCCCAAACGTAAAGTTAAGCTTGCCCAGGATCAAAACCGAAATTCAGCAAACGGATATTACTGATCAACCTACGCCAAGTGTCACAGTTCAATTGGAACCTCATGCGCCACTTCAAAAAAACGTGAGCATTCCGACTCTGACAGAGTCGGACCCCCAATAACCTCTCGTGATACGAACACTACAAACTTTATTGATTGTTCATATACAAACACACAAAGTCTCTCTAGCAAACTGCTAAACCAAACAGCTTACACCCCGTCATTACTCATAAAAAACACAATTAAGTGCATCTATACGAACGCAAACAGCCTGATCAATAAGCTGCACGAACTCTCCGAGATTTGTGATGAAACGAACCCAGACATAGTTGCCATAACCGAAACGTGGTTCACTACCTCGTTTTCTGATCTAGAACTCTCTTTACCAAGCATGACTTTATTTCGACGTGACCGCTTGAGTGATGGCGGAGGAGCAGCACTCTACTGCAAACAATCATTTATTTGCAGAGTTATGAATGACCAAAATCTGGATATACCCGACACGCTTTGGTGTTCTATAACTCTTACTTCTGGTGACCAGTGCGTTATTGGAGTGATTTACCGTTCTCCAACCGCGAACCTCGACCTGAACAATAAACTGATTACTGCTTTGCAATATGTAACAACGAGATATAACACTCAAATTTTGATAATGGGAGACTTCAACCTTCCCCAGCTATATAACCGTGATGATCATCCACCAGAGACATTTGAACACGAACTTCGAGCAGTCTTGGATTACACACCCCTCTAGAACCACGTTAAAGGATTTACTCGTATGAGGGGAGCTGACAGGCCGTCTACCTTGGACTTGATACTTACATCTGATCCTACCGCTGTAGAAACTATCATCTATAAACCGCCGATCGGACGGAGCGACCACGTTGTCCTAGAATTCGACTACGTTTGTAGTGCTAGGCGCAAATTTGACGGAATGAAATGCTTCAGAAAGGTAAACTACCGTACCCTTTGTGCAGAGCTTCAAAGCATTAGTCTCATACAGTTGGATTACTCCGATTCAGACAGTCATTGGCGCTCTCTCCTACAACACCTGAAACTTATATTAGAAAAACATTCAAACCTCGTCCCGAAGAAAAATCCTCGACGTAACAAATTTAAGCTACGTAGCAGTACCAAAAAGTGGATGAAACAAAGGGCAGTAGCGTGGGAGTTTCACAAGGCTACCAACACAGCTGATTCTTGGGCACAATTTACACGACTGAGAAACAAAGTTATCAGCTTAATTCGAGATGATAAACAAGAGTTCCAATCGCAATTGATTACTCAGATGCACCAGAATCCGAAGCTCTTGTATAGACTTGTAAACGATAGAACAAAGATTAAACCAGGAGTCTTTGCCCTGAAAACTTCGTCCGGCTTCACAGAATCCGTTGAACAAACCGCTGATTTGTTAGCAGACTTTTATGCTGGAGTATTTGCACCGAAATCCGCAGAGCGCGAACAGGAACCAAGCATTCGATATGATCGTCCCACTCTGAGTGAAATAATAATTACTCCGATGGTGGTTGCGCAGCACTTAGGAAAGTTAAACGCAAAGAAATCTCCGGGACCAGACGAAGTTTCACCGAAGCTCCTCAAAAGCTGTCATGCGCAGCTCTCGGGACCTTTATCTCGTCTGTTTAGCGAATTGCTTCAAGTCGGAATGGTACCAATTGATTGGAAGCTGGGAATAATTACACCAATTTACAAAAGTGGATGCCGTTCTGAAGTAACAAATTACAGGCCTGTGACATTGCTGTCTTCGGTTTCGAAGGTTTTTGAGCGCATAATCACTGCAGAAGTAGTGCGCCACCTGGAATCTAACGGACTCTTGACAATTGCCCAGCACGGATTTCGCAGAAACCGCTCTTGTCTAACTAATTTGCTGACATGTTGGGACGACTGGACTAGTGTAGTGGACGCCGGAGGCAGTATTCATGCATGCTACTTAGACATTTCTAAAGCTTTTGACAGAGTTGATCACAACTTACTGCTGAACAAGCTAAAGAAACACGGTATTGCTGGAGGACTGTACGACTTGCTGCGAGACTATCTCAGCAAAAGACATATACGGGTTCGAGTTGACGGTATACTATCGAAGGAAATCGACGTCACGAGCGGTGTTCCACAGGGATCCGTGCTTGGACCGATACTGTTTCTGATCTATATGAATGACCTGCCAACACCACGCGGCAGTAAGATGGTTCTGTTCACAGATGACATAAAAATATGGAAAAAATCAGCACTGCCGAGGATTGCAGTGTGCTTCAAAGTGACTTGGATGCTGTGCAAATGTGGTTATCTGAAAATAACCTACCGCTAAACATGCAGAAGTCTCAAATCATGCACATTGGTCGTGTGCTAAGCTTTTCTCATTCATACAAGCTTGGCAACATTATCCTGGAGTACACCAAACAAGAAAAGGACCTGGGTGTCTGGATTTGCGGTAGCCTGAAAAATGGTCTACAATGCGAAGCCGTTTACAAACGCGCGTCTCGGATGCTCGGTGTGTTAAGGCGGATATTCGGACGTTTTTTCCAGAGATGTTTTTCTCTGATGATGAACACGTACATACACCCGCTTACTGATTACGCTTCACAAGCCTGGACTCCATGGCTTCAAAAAGACATTTCACTATTGGATCGCATGCACCACAGAGCCTCAAAGTTGGTCATTGGGCTCGAAAACCTACCATTCGCTGACCGGCTAAGTAAACTGAAGCTGACGACGTTTGCACCAAGGAGACTGCGAGCCGACCTCCTCCTCACATTCAAAATCCTTAACAGTGTTTCCCACCCTTTGGATATACTATTTCACCGACGAACATCCCGCAACAACCGCGGTCACAACTGCAAGTTGGAAATACCCCACTCCAATCAGAACTGCCGCAGGTATTTTTATTCTGTGCGTATTTGTTTCGCTTGGAATTCCCTGCCAGCCGATTTGGTAAGCTCAAACACTTTTTCTATATTTAAATTAAAACCAGACGATTTCCTGAGAGCCAATCCAAATTATGCCCCGAACTATTTATAATCTATCGTTACCAGAATTATTTTGATTTTGACATTTTTCTATACACATATACATTTGTACCTATAGTTCAACTGCATGGTATTGTAAAGTAATTGCTTTTTCAACCATAAAAATCTTGAATCTTGAATCTTGAATCTTGAAGAGTTTATTCTGCAAAACACTGTCATGTATTTCAGCAATTAGACGATCTATCAATTGCATTTCTAGCAAGTCACCGAAGTCGCATTTCGCTGCTTGAATTAACCATTGTAGGATAAATCCGCGAATTCTTTGATTGTGCTGACGCACCATGGAATGAAATTTTGCGCGTTCGGTTGCCTCGAAATGTACATGTTTCACGTGTTGCATTTAAAGCGTCTTCAGCTTTTCGTTTAAAAGAGAAATAGGAGAATCAGGATAGGCTAAATTCTTGATTAACATATATGCAGATTTTCCGACTGTATTTAGAAAATGAACCGATTTTTTATCATTCTCAGCTTTCGGTCGTGCCATACACCAAATTTCGAATCTTTCACAATAATCTTCAATTTCTCGAGCATTTGAATTTATATCGAGAGGTTCCAGACTTGAATTTGCCATGAAGAATTGCTGCTCGCGACGCCAAATGTGATGAATTGAATTAAATTGAATAACCAACTCAAGCATGTAAGTGAGAACAAACGACGCTCACTCGAATTGCAGTATGTATTGAATAATGTAGCTTTTACAACAAGAATTTGAATTACGGAATTATTGATTAGTATTGATTATTATTCAAACAATCATCACAGTAACCCAATAACTACCACGCGTCCAACGGACCTGTTACTTTGGAATATTGTTTCTCTTCAAATACCGCCGAGAAGAGCAAATCACTCCGAATCGACCGATATTCTTTTGAAATCTGTGAGATCGGAAATCGTGAAATCGCAACAGTTTTTTCCTACCTCGTTCGCTTTTCATCGTTTGGATCACTTAACTCCGATCCAACGCATTCACTCCACAGCTAGTTATCGATCGATCGATAACTGCACTGATCCACCCCTCACCGGATTAAAACAATGACACGCAGGTTGACCCCGAAAACCCAAACAAAGAAGGCTGCACGTGATGTGTGCAAAATTTGCAACAAAGGGGTAAGCGCTAGATCTCATGTCGTCAAATGTTTCGGCTGCTTGAGTAAAATACATGTCACTTTCGTTTCGTTTGACCTGCTGTGCGGACGCATATATTTGTGCTCTCATACTTTTGGATTTATTTCCTCACATTTTTGCCTGAACTGGACGGTTCATATATCATTGAACTCGTCTCAATTTGCTCTTTTGGAATATACCCATTTCAACTTCGAACAAGGTGAATTCTTGGAAATTCAAATTTTCAAGTTTTAACCCAATTTTACCGACGCGTGCAATATCCTTGGCGATTCAGAATATTGTTCCTGTTCGAATACTATTGAGAGGATCACATCATTTCGAATTGACTGATAGTTTTTTCAACACTATCAGATTGAAACTCGTTCAACCGCACCACTTTTATCCAACTCGTTCGTATTTTACCGCTTGGATCGCATCACTCCGATCCAACGCATTCACTCCACCAGTACCTACCGATCGATAAACAACTGCACCGCTAAGTGCACTGACACATCACTCGTTGGATTGTAACAATGACGCGAAGGATGACCTCGATGACTCAGATAAAGAAGGCAGCACGTGATGTGTGTCAAATTTGTAACAAAGGGGTAAGCGCCAAATCCATCGTTGTTAAATGTTTTGGCTGTTTGAGTAAAATACATACTAAATGTGATAAAGCCCTAACGAAAGAAGTGATATGTTTTATTAACAACGTTGATTTACCCGGTGTTTGCTAAGTATGTTGTGCATGTCGAAGTAAACAGCCTATCGATACGACTACAAATCCTCCCCACGAGGCAAAGCTGGAATCTCGAATAGAGATTTTGGAAAATTGCTTTCGAAAACTTGAGGAAACATTTAAACCGCTTTTGGTAGATACAATTGCCAACGCAATTCGACCCGAAATAAATTTTGCTCAAGACACAAAGGAAAAGGAAATTACTCCAATAACTGCTCCCTTAACTGAATGTGTTGATAGCTCATCCGAAAGTAATAAAGATGGACCTACTGAACCCTGTTTACCTAGGTCCTCATCTGGTAAATTTGTAAACACTTTGTCCAGGACTCCCCGTCGTCTAGTTGCTAGATCCGAGCCTCCCAAAAAAGCAATGTTACCGCTCATTCTACCAAGACAGATATCGCTCTCAGTGTAATCTGCACAAATATCCCGGAATCGACAGATTCACTTTTCTCAGCAAGAAAAGCACATGAGCTCAATTAATGGACTAAGCTCTGTACACACATGGGCTTGAAAGCTTTGGTACCTACATCGATGACGCGCTTAACCCGGCATAAAGACTCCCCTCACGTAGACCGGCCGCGCCTATTGAGGGTGACATTGCGAAATAAATCTGAAATGGAAGAAGTCATCTTCAATGCGTATCTACTCGGTGCTTGTCCCGGTTTGACCTGCAGAGTACAAGCCGACATACCTTGGTGGGAAAGGAAAGGTCAATCCACTGGTCGAGACCACTCTTCTTCACGTAGTTTAATATTCATCGGTGTCCCCGAAAATGTTGATGTAGTATCAGCATCGGAATCAAAGCAACATGATTTGAAGCAATGGTTATACATTGCCGATGATATTGGATCTCGTGATTCCATTGTAGTAGATACTTTTATAATACCTAGATCCTCCAACTACAAAGGCAATGGGCCCAGTCCTCTGAAAATCACTTTTCTAACGACTGAAATGGCTATCGATATGAACACCGACTGGAAATCTAACCGCTCAAAACTTCCACCAGACGTGAGGCTAAGTGTGCCCAAGCGTGTTCCCTCACTGAAACCCAGAGAACCATCGCAACCACAGCCTGATTGCAATCTTGTTATTGACCGTTCAAATGTTACCCCAAAAAACGAAAAGGGTCCGGCTCATCGCGAGTCGGACCAATAGCTACAGTACACGATTCGACATTGTGTAAGACAAATACGATCAGGTGCATATATACCAATGCTCAGTGTTTAACTAACAAAATAGCTGAACTATGTGAGCTTTGTGATAGACTTTCACCCGATTTGGTTGCAGTTACAGAGACTTGGTTCCAGCCCTGCATGACTGATGCTGAGCTTTTGATTCCGAAAATGTCACTACTTCGTCGCGATCGTGATCGAAGATCCGGTGGTGGAGTTGCAGTCTACTATCACGAACGTTTAGCGCAGTGTAACGTCATCGATCATCCTGACCCCAGCCTTCCTGATACGATGTGGTGTTCAGTAAAACTAGTCAGTGGAGATGAATGTACGATCGGCATCATTTACCGCTCACCATCATCCGAAAGCTCATACAATGATAAGCTCATCGAATCATTGCAACACATCACAAGATGCCAGACTATGCAATTGCTAATCATTGGTGATTTTAATCTCCTGCATCTGTTTTCGAAAGGTGAGCACTCCCTGCATTCGTTTGAACATAAATTCAAGGAGGTTATAGAAATTGCTTCACTACACAATCACGTTAACCAGCCAACTCGCTGGCGGGGTCTTGACCAACCTTCAACCCTTGACCTTGTCTTAACGCCTGAGGCAACCGCAGTAGAGGGTATACAATACCTGGCACCAATGGGGAAGAGTGATCATGTTGTGCTTTTGTTTGATTATGTATGTAGTGCGGAACGATTGTGTGAACAGACGAAAGTCATAAGGAAAATACAATTTGAATCCTTAAATATCAGTCTCCGGGATGCACACACTCATGAGTTTGATTCAATGGATCCTGGCTCATATTACAATTCGTTTCTAAATTATCTCAATTCGAAGAATTACGAAAACTCGATTTTTGTACCACACAAATGCAGCTACAACAACCAGTTTGTTATTAAGAGTAGAACGAAGAAATGGTTAGCTGTTAAGCGAGAGTCTTGGGTAACTCATAAGAAGTTTGGTACGGAAGAAACTTGGAAGCGATTCTGTAAGATACGGAATCAAGTCACTACTCTTGTAAGAGAAGATCGCATGCAATTCCAATGGAACTTGCTTAAGAGAATGGAAAAGAATCCTAAGCTTCTCTACAAGATAGTAAATGAACGATCAAAGATCAAACCAGGTGTATTCTCTGTACTAACACCTCATGGATTGACCCACACTGCCCAAGATACCGCCGACGCTTTAGCAACGTTTTACTCATTTGTCTTCAATCCCAAGCGTTGTATACCATATCAACTTTCATCAAGTTCACCACATTTCGAATTATTAAGTGAAATGACTATCAACGAATACATGGTTGGGCGGGAACTTTGTCGACTAAACGAAAAGAAGTCCCCTGGCGCAGACAAAATTACCCCCGCCGTACTTCGCAGGTGTGCGTTGCTTTGACTGCTCCTCTCACTCGCATATTCAATCTCAGCTTAAATGAAGGAAAAATACCACCGCAATGGAAAGCAGGGATGATTACTCCTATTTATAAAGGCGGTAGCCGTTCAGACACAGCAAACTATAGACCGGTAACGTTACTTCCTGTGATCTCCAAATTAATGGAACGCATTGTGACTGCGCGCATAAGAGAATATTTTGAAAACCAAAATATTTTGACCGCAGCACAACACGGTTTTCGAAGAGGTCGTTGCTGTTTATCTAACCTTCTTACAACGTTCGAGGATTGGACCAAGGCACTAGACGAAGGTGAGGCTGTACATGCTTGCTACATCGATATTTCCAAAGCTTTTGATAGAGTCAACCATGACATCTTAATTAAAAAGCTCGAATCCTATGGAATAACGGGAATATTGCTGAATTGGATAAGGGACTATCTTACTGATAGACACGTCCAAGTTCGCGTTGACAGCACCTTATCTAGAAAAATAGACGTCACGAGTGGAGTTCCGCAAGGCTCAGTGCTTGGACCTCTTCTATTCTTGGTGTATATCAACGATATAGTAGAGGATATTGGATGCAACTTGATACTATTTGCTGATGATATTAAAATTTGGAAACGTGTCAGGTCTGTTAATGACTGTATGGCATTACAACGGGATCTAAGCATCTTATTTCGTTGGTCCCAGTTAAATGAGTTACCATTTAACCCTACGAAATGTAAAATGCTGCAGCTTGGGAAATCTCTGCACCACACGTATCAGCTTGGCACGCAAGATCTCGTCTGGACCACAGCAGAAAAAGATCTGGGTATCTGGGTTTCGTTTAACCTGAAGCCGGGACAGCATTGCCGGATGGTGTACAATAAAGCTTGCCGTATCTTGAGTCTTCTCAAAAGAATATTCCGGATTTTTACGCCCGAAACCCTACCCCGGGTAATTAACACGTATATACGTCCTGTTATGGAATATTCCATCCAAGCCTGGGCACCATGGCTGAGGAAGGATATCGAACTACTCGACAGGATTTATCATCGTGCTACAAAGTTGGTCTCCCGGTACAGAAATTTGCCTTTCACAGAGCGAATGTTAAAACTGAACCTACAAGATTTTACCCAACGGCGGATACGTAGTGACCTTATGTTGACCTTCAAAATCCTGCATTCTGTAAACCATCCCCTTAAACACTTGCTAAAGCCCAATGACCTTACTAGAACACGAACACATTCAAAGGCTTTAAGCATTCCGCATTCTCGATTGGATATACGTCGTAATTTTTTCTCCGTAAGAATTTGTTTCACTTGGAACTATTTGCCTGAAGAAATCACACGATCAGAATCTGTTGAGGTTTTCGCTTCCAAACTCGATGAGTTTATGACGAACCATGCGGTATGCGAATGTCCCTATTGATTTTTGAGATATTTTATATTTTTTACATATTTTCTTATGTTCCATATACCTTGTCATCCTATGGTTATTGTTAAGCTTAATGCTTTTTCTACCATACAATTTTCTGAGTTCTGAGTTCTGAGTGAATCTCCTGAGTAGCTTTTCGCATTTTTAATATCTTCCGGAGAGAGATCACGCGGAGTCGATGCTCACTACTCTTCAACCTGTAACCTCGCTTCAGCAGTAAGTTCACATACCCAGCGCAGTCAAACACATTCTTTAAGGGTCTGGGGCGATCTTCTGGCGCTGGCCTGTGGCCCAGACGAAACTCGGTGCCTACCATTACACTTTTACCACTTCATCAAAGACGGGCAACCTGCGTCAACCTACTGATATTGATTTCTCGACTTTACAGATTTATGAACGTGCAATAAAAATCGAGGGTACTGGTTGAAAGCACAAGCTTATTTTAATAATCATGCATACATAAGTGTTCCCATGGGATTTAAGCGAAATTCTTTTAGCTACGTGGTTTCCTAGTGGCGCCCAGAAGGCTGTTACTGATGTTTCATGGACGACCTTACTTTCAAAGCACAACGTTATTTCGTTTAGTTTGTCAAACTATACACCTGTCATGACGTCCATTAGTGATGCTTGCGGTTTTGTGGTTCTTCAAATAACCCAGACGTAAGTGCAGCTTATTCATCAAGGTTTCCAAATTGACCCACTTCGAATAGTTTTGCCTGATTCGAATGCCTTTAGGGCGTTTTTACATCCACGCGTACCGTTCAAATTAGGAGCGTTCAAATAACGGACTTCAGCTAACATCGGACAGCAGGCAGCTTGGCTAGCAAAATTGATAGCCTCGATGTGTGCTGTTTGTCGGTAACACGCATGCATAACTCTGACTCAGTTACACGATTGTCTAACCTTCGAACTTACGCAAGTCGCATTACCTACGCCTGACCACTGATGACGATGCCATCTGGTCAAGCTAATGTCGAAATCGTCTTAAGTAGGCGATCTGAGGTCACACTGTTAGAATGGATCCCAGTCGATAGTTGCTATTGTGTAGTAAAAACGGATTTCGCAATCAATCGCGCAAACTATTAGTGGTATCTGCGTACGCACCGTCTAATTGTACCTTCAAAATTGACTAAGATGCTTTTATGGAAGATTACATGCATCGAAGAATGACATCGTTGTCCTAGCTGGAGACATGAACGCACGTGTTGACCGCCTATCATTAAACGAGCATTTTGTGGCTGATATGTTTGGTCGTGATTGCAATCGTGATGATAACGGCAAAAGATTGCTTAGCTTGTGCTCTAAGCACAGACTTTACCTTGCTTTCCTCCAAAATTCCTTCATTCGTAGCGTCACTGCTTCACCGGGAAATGTGTCTAGAGTCAGGTCATGCGTTTGTCTGTTGGTGTAGTTCTAATATTACAGAAATGATATCTGCGACAGCTGTAGAATTTTTCAGAAAATTGTTCTAACTCATCAGAACTACTGTGAGCGTGCGACCAGCCATTTGTGAGCTGATACGTGGAGCAAATGTTTTTGCCAGTTTTTAACGTGCCCATGCGCATGGAGCGATGGACAGAACATTTTGAAGCGTGGTTTACCTGGCCTCCTGCACCCACCGATTTCTCTCGAGGCTCCTACTCATATGGGAAAATTTTAGTGTACTCCGGAGGCTTGAACGCCATCGGGCATTGCGTGCTGATGCTTTGTTTCGTCATTGTTCGAAGTTGGTGGTTTCGCTTAAGATTGCTAACTTCAAGTGTTGTTCGACAACATATGAGCTAAAGAACGAGGATTTTTGAGAAGGATCAGGTTGCAGTATTTATACAGCTCTGCTGGGCAAAGTTTACGCAACAGCAGCCGGACTTTCCATGCATCATCTTGAGCCGACAAAGCAACACGGAAAAGGTCTTTATAACGTCTGAATCAATTTTTAAACGTGACGTTCGCTTCCGGATCATTGAAAATTCTGCGAAACTGTTCGCAATTCCGTCAACAGAGAGTGGAATAGCACGTGCTTTTGTGCTTGGTACTTGCTTTTGAAGTAGAAATTTTATCAACATCATTTGCCGCTCCAAAGAAATTTCCATCTTAGATTATTCCCTGATTTCGTAACTTGAGTAAACCCGTCGCCAAACTGTTACGTTCTTGATATGGAGCTAATCTTGCACCCGTATATGCTTCCCACGATATTGCCCAACCTACTATTGAGAAAGAAGACGAAGGATTCAGAGAAGTTCGTATGGCAGCTCACTTCCAATAATGACAAACTTGGTTTACTAATCCATTTATATAAGTATAGAATGTAAAAGGAAATAACCTTGTAAAATAGTACATGTAACACCGCTTGTTTTTCCTTGAAAATATTAACTTCCGTTAGTTCGTGCGTGCATCGTAAACGCTCTGTACATGTTTTGGCTACAGCGATAAACCTTTCATCTCCTGTGCCTTTTCTCCAACGTTCTTCGAGACATTATTGTAGTAATCTGGTCTACTACAAATTGGTGAGCCCTCCGTACACTCATCCTTCGTGTATCTTTCCGGTAAGTCAAGCGTTTTTCCGACTATTATTTTTTTCGGCATTTATTTTTTGGTTACGTATTTCTGTGTGTTTCGTTTTTTATTTCGCACCTGCTATTTCAATCAGTTTTTTCTGTCACTTGTACGGTTCATCGTGAGTGAATCTACGCGCATATTATTGGCCTCTACGGCCATCACAGTTCCCAGTTTCATCCCACAGGACCCCAAGTATTCGTTCTACTTTTTTGAAACGGAGCTTAGCGCCAAGAATATCGTTGATGACGCAGCAATGTTCTCCTATTTGACACAAAAACTGCCCACCGACATATTATTGCAGGTTCGCGATGCAGTCTTCACTGCCCCCGAAGGCGACCGCTACCATAGCCTTAAACAAGCCGTGATTTCCCGCATGGTCCCGTCCGAACGCGTTAGGCTGCAACAGCTTTTTGGCGATCTGGAGGTTGTCGGAAGAAAGCCATCTACCATATTGATGGAGATGCGACGACTTCTGGGGTCAGCCCGTATGGACGAGTCGTTAATTCGGGAACTTTGGGTCCAGCGCCTACCGAAGTACGTGCAGGCTATCTTAGTTTCAGCAAAAAGTACTCCGATATCTGAGCTGGCAGAGATGGCGGATGGCATCGCCGAGTGCATACACTCTCATCCGGATGCCCATATCACCGCCGTAGCAGCAGGACAAACACACACACCAAGTAGAACCAATGATAACAAAGATACAGACCTTATGGCTGAGGTTGCAGAATTGCGCAGGGAGGTTCGAACCTCACACTCAGCCGCAGGCCACAGTCACGCACCCCAACCCACCGGCGCTCGAAAAGCCGTAATAAATCACCAATATGCTGGGTTCACCGGAAGTATGGCGAGAAAGCGCGAAGTTGCATAAAGCCTTGCGCATATCACACCTCGCGAGCGGGAAACTTTCGGGCCGACAAGTAACGACGACTACCGCCGTCGGCCCTAAACGTTCTAGTCGTCTATTCTATATACCCGATAAGCCTACCGGCATACATTTTCTGGTAGACACCGGTGCAGAGGTAAGTGTGCTCCCGGTAGATGCGCACACAACGTCTAGCCCATTAAGCCAGCACTTAAGGGCAGCAAACGGATCCATAATAACAACCTACGGTCAACGCTTTTTGACTCTCGATTTAGGTTTGCGTCGTCAATTCCGCTGGATTTTCACGATCGCCGCGGTCCCTTTTGCCATACTAGGCGTTGAATTCTTGCACGCATTCGATCTCCTTGTAGATTATCGACGTTCGCAACTGATAGATGGAACTACCCGTTTTAAAGTTCTTGGTACCCCGAGCAGAGACGCAAGGATATCTCCGGTATTTAGCTACGGCGACATCGAACCATCATATGCCCCGCTGCTTGCGAACTATCCTAACTTATTCCGCGCATCACCGACTGTACTACCTGCAGTCTCCACCCCAGTGGAACACCATATTATCACTAGTGGGCCCCCGGTTTACGGAAGACCGAGTCGATTAACGCCTGAAAAGTTGCAGATAGCGCGAAAAGAATTCCAGCACATGCTGCAATTGGGCATCATACGACCTTCCAGTAGCCCTTGGTCATCTCCTCTGCACCTGGCACCCAAAAAAACCCAAACGATTTGCGCCCCTGTGGTGATTACCACAGGTTAAATAAAGCGACGGTACCCGATAGGTACCCGATCCCGCACATTCAAGACCTGGCTGCCAATATCCATGTGTGTACCATTTTTAGCAAGGTAGACCTGGTTCGAGCGTATAACCAAATACCGGTCGTGGAAGCGGACATCCCAAAGACGGCAGTTACCACACCGTATGCCGTTTGATTTATGTAATGCCGCTCAAACCTTTCAGCGATTTATGGACCAGGTTTGCAGAGGTCTGGATTGCGCTTGCGTATATCTCGACGATGTACTGATTGCTAGCGCATCCAAAGAGGACCACATGCGCCACCTAACGGCACTTTTTGATCGTTTGTTCAGTCATGTTATAACGATCAATGCGTCTAAGTGCAGTTTCGGCCAGACTCAGATCGATTTCCACTATACCTCCCTTTCATAACTGTAATATAGAAAATAGCAGCATAAACAAAACCGATAGCATCATTTTGCATAACTTTTATCAAATCAATCAGCCGAAATAGCTCGAATCAATCATATAGTGAAAGGTGTAAGATGCTCGTGCTAGAACCGTGATGGTTCCGTAGAATAAGACACAAACTAATTTCTGTTTTAGAATAATATCTTCTGGTAATATTCGACTATTCGTTTTTGACAAGATTCCAGGCACAAATCAAGAAATCAAATGGCATAGTGGGACTAACAATATTCCACACGAAAGTAAGGAGAAACGTATACCGGAATATGTATGCTGAACTGTGAAATATTCTCCAGTTGATGTCCAATCGCCACATGACAAAGTTTCAAACAATTTTAATATTTTCATGCACAGCAAGATGACTACTGACTGAACCCAGTTGACCTCACGCAACTAACCTGACTTCATCACCGCAACTGAGACCTGGTTTCAACCGTGTATGACTGAAAGATCCACATGATTCTTCTTCGGAGGTAATCGCCCACGATAAAGCAGGGGCGTCGATAAAGGTGAAAGCGAACGTCTGCAGCGCATCAAGCTCACCTTAAAGGATATCATTCAGTTCAAATCTAACTCGAATTCTCATTATGGCTGCATTTCCAGCATAGTCTACCGTATTCCACACATCTCTGATGCAAAAACGACTAGTTGCTCGTTATAATAAATTAATAATGATTCCGAATACCAGTAATCGAAGAGTTGAAACTTTAATCGTCTCTTGCTTATCCTTATCGCTACTGATCACTTGCTGAATGAATGGAAAATAAGAGAAATCTTCCTCAAAATGATTCAACGAATCCCTCTCCCATTCCTACATTTCGAAATATTAACCTATTTACAAAACGCAGTCAACACGCCTGCACGAAATTTGAATTGGGGGGGGGACTAAAATTCAAATCGTGTTAACGGATCGTCCGCACTTTGACAGCTAGGTGAATCTGCTGATTTGATTTTATCGATCCAGATATTGGACAACCTTGGGTATTGCAACTCTCCTCAAGAGGTACGTTTTCTGACTCACGTTTAGTGACAACGGTCAAACCCATTGGTCTAATCACTTAAATTCGGTGTCTGCGGGCCGTAGGCTTTCGAGTAAAAGGAAGTCGGAGTTCTGCTCAATATGAATGATCCACCGAAAGAAGCCAGCGCCCTGTAGACTTGTACGGATTGTAGTCAGATTTCATTAAACTGAATATGAACTGCGTTGGTTCACTGAGTTTCGGAAGCTATTCGGTTGCGTAAGTAATTTATATGCATTTGTTTCGAGTTATTTTTTATTCTTAGTTGACAGCCTTTCCGCAATTTCATTTATTGATACAAGTGGTGTGACCAACACCGAACGTTGATGGCTTGTAAAAGGCTGATTAGCATGAGCAGGAATTGCTGAGGTTTACTTAAAATCACATTTGTTTATTGTGCAAACGGTATGTAACACTGGTTCTAATTATCAATTTGTAAGTGAGGAGTCAGTGATTTTCATATTCCATTAAGTTTGAATGCAGTTCAATGCGATTTTATTGGGTTAATTAGTGAACTAACTTTCATATTCAGATAGCATATCGTATAACACTAGAATTTGTTTGAGGAAATCCTAGAGTATTGAGGAAAATAATCGTTTTCCCTCCACTTCTACACGCCCTAAAAGGTCTGCGTTATTTGATTATACGGGATAACGAGAATGCGATCACGTTTCACATGCCATAATTAAGCGGAAGTTAGGGAGACAATCTTCGACATTTTCAGCGGCTATTTGCCTGGCTAGAGCTTGTGATTCAATACATTCATTTTTCACTTTGGGGAATATCCCAGAGTCACGTTTGAATCATCTTTGATAATATTGAAGAAAAGAGGTGCACAGGAAATGACAGCATTCACACGTGTTATTAAGAGCCTATTCTCGAGTTAGGCAGTGCAATTGCTCAATATCATCAATATTTAAGAGGATGATGGTGCTGAATACAGAAAAATTAGTGAGAAAATAATAATGGGATTTTTAAGCCGTTAAATGAATTTAAAAATGAACGTCCGTGTTTTGCCGCTAGCTTGCTGCCCTTGACTACACTGGTGTCTTAAGAGTGGTAATATCTATGTTTATATGCGTTTTATATATTGAACTTGATCTATAAATAGTTAAAAACTTAGTTTTCATGGATTAGATCGTGAAGCAGTTGCCTGTGTAACATAGAAATTGTTCAACTAGATCTAATATCGAATGTATATAGCTGATTCAACCCATTATGCAGATCGACAAATGACATTAAGATTCTTATCTTATTGGTGCAACCATAGTTTGACATTCAGCAATGCCTACTTTGATTCCTGGATGAATATCGTGTACTTGCATTACTGGTAATGCGTGTTAGTATAAAAAGATTTTAGCTTACACTTCCATAGCTAGGGCAGCGTTTGGTAACTTGGATCATTTATGGGTCAAAAAATATAATCTCTGAAGTTTATGGGTAGAAAACATAAGCCTACAATTTAGGCACTTTTACTATGTGGGTGTGAAAACTGTACACTGAGGAAGACGAAATGAGACGTAATCATGACTCGCAGTATACTCAACATCGCTAGAGTTACTTCGCATTATCGGATACGAAATCCCGAAAATATAAATGAATTTAAAAATGAACGTCCGTGTTTTGCCGCTAGCTTGCTGCCCTTGACTACACTGGTGTCTTAAGAGTGGTATTATCTATGTTTATATGCGTTTTATATATTGAACTTGATCTATAAATAGTTAAAAACTTAGTTTCCATGGAGTAGATCGTAAAGCAGTTGCCTGTGTAACATAGAAATTGTTCAACTAGATCTACTATCGAATGTATATAGCTGATTCAACCCATTATGCAGATCGACAAATGACATTAAGATTCCTATCTTATTGGTGCAACCACAGTTTGACATTCAGCAATGCCTACTTTGATTCCTGGATGAATATCGTGTACTTGCATTACTGGTAATGCGTGTTAGTATAAAAAGATTTTAGCTTACACTTCCATAGCTAGGGCAGCGTTTGGTAACTTGGATCATTTATGGGTCAAAAAATATAATCTCTGAAGTTTATGGGTAGAAAACATAAGCCTACAATTTTGGCACTTTTACTGTGTGGGTGTGAAAACTGTACACTGAGGAAGACGAAATGAGACGTAATCATGACTTTAAACATCGCTAGAGTTACTTCGCATTATCGGATACGAAATCCCGAAAATATAAATGAATTTAAAAATGAACGTCCGTGTTTTGCCGCTAGCTTGCTGCCCTTGACTACACTGGTGTCTTAAGAGTGGTATTATCTATGTTTATATGCGTTTTATATATTGAACTTGATCTATAAATAGTTAAAAACTTAGTTTCCATGGAGTAGATCGTAAAGCAGTTGCCTGTGTAACATAGAAATTGTTCAACTAGATCTACTATCGAATGTATATAGCTGATTCAACCCATTATGCAGATCGACAAATGACATTAAGATTCCTATCTTATTGGTGCAACCACAGTTTGACATTCAGCAATGCCTACTTTGATTCCTGGATGAATATCGTGTACTTGCATTACTGGTAATGCGTGTTAGTATAAAAAGATTTTAGCTTACACTTCCATAGCTAGGGCAGCGTTTGGTAACTTGGATCATTTATGGGTCAAAAAATATAATCTCTGAAGTTTATGGGTAGAAAACATAAGCCTACAATTTAGGCAATTTTACTATGTGGGTGTGAAAACTGTACACTGAGGAAGACGAAATGAGACGTAATCATGACTTTAAAAAATCGCAGTATACTCAACATCGCTAGAGTTACTTCGCATTCACGGATACGAAATCCCAAAAACCGTAAAATGTTCATTGAG
>JACCGJ010024000.1:0-18648 GCA_013407085.1 Atriophallophorus winterbourni | reverse complement strand
ACATCACAGGATTACGGTATGAATAAAAACAGGAAAAATACAATTGTATAAAAGCAATAGTGAATATCAAATGTAAGGCTCACGAATGTTATTCTTTTGCATATGTAGGTCCAATTTCACTTTAAACGCCGCAAGGCAAGGAGAGTCCATCACATGTTGGGGTAAAGAATTCCAAAGAAATATAGCACGTACGGCGAAAAAATGGCGCCGACAATCAATACGGGAACTTGGATAAGGTATGTCCGCGTGTCACTTTCCGATCACACACATCGAGCAAGTGTTTTAGTGGATGTCCTTCAGTAAACACAATTCTATATGTCAGAATAATATCGCGTCGTATCCTCCTTTGGGTAAAGTCGCATAGACCCAGACGTTGCAATGTTTCGGTGTACGGCACATTGCGAAGACCAATCACTAACGTTGTTGCTCTATGATAGGTTTTATCGAAGAGAGCAATGTCTTTTCGCAGCCAAGGAGCCCAGACCTCTACCGCATACTCTATCGTAGGGCGAAGGTAGACATTCATTATCCTTGGTAAGGTTACCAGAGAGAATCTTCCAAATATTCTTCGAAAGATACCCAACAATCTGTTTGCCCGTCGATATATGTTCTGGCACTGCGCTGTGCTCTTCAGTTTCCCGCTAATCCACACTCCAAGAACTTTTCCACCGAGCTCCATGCTAGGTTTTCAGTTCCTAATCGATATGTCCAAGAAACATTCTTGCCAAAATGGAGCATCTTACATTTATGTATGTTGAATGACATGTCATTCATTACCGCCCAATTCGACACGCTGTCCAAATCCATTTGCAGTTTCTCACAATCCTCTGCAGAACTTATTGGCGTCCAAATTTTCATGTCATCCGCGAACAGGACCATTTTGGACCATCTGAGGGGGGTAAATCATTTATGTACAGCAGAAAGAGGAGCGGGCCTAGCACAGATCCTTGTGGGACTCCACTGGTGGTTTTGAACGTTTGGGATAGCGCTCCGTTAACTTTAACTTGGGCGTCGCGATCTGAGAGATAGTCGCACAACCATGAGAGGAGTGGATCACATATTCCTAAACGCATCAGTTTTTGAAGAAGCAAATGATGATTGACTCTGTCAAAAGCTTTCGAAATGTCGAGGTAACAGACGTGGATGCAAGAACTTCTATCCAACTCCTTTGTCCAATCGTCTAACGCTATGAGAAGATTCGTTAGACGAGCGATGAGATCGAAATCCGTGCTGTGCTGGCGAAAACAAATTCTGCGATTCAAAGTGTGCAACCATTCTTTTCGAGACTATACGTTCCATGAGCTTAGCAATAACAGGTAAAAGTGTGACGGGACGATAATTTCCAGCGTCAGATCGGCAACCGCCTTTGAAGATGGGTGTTATCACGCCGGACTTCCAATCTTTCGGTACAAATCCCTTAAGCAACGAATAGTTAAACAGGCTGGAGAGCGGTTCACAAAGCTGACGGTGACAGAACCTGAGCACATCCGGTGTGATGCCATCCGCTCCTGGGGATTTTGTGACATTTAGTTTGAGGAAATGACTTGCAACAATCATTGGATTTATCGAAATATCGCACAATATTTCGATTCCTGTTTCGATTGAATACTCAAAACGTTCCACTAAAACCGTTGGCACGAACACTTTAGAGTAGTAAATTGCTAGAGGATTTGCAGTTTCCAACGCTGTTTCGGTGAGTTTTTCACCATTCTGGATTGGAAAAACACCTGGTTTGACTTTCGCTTTCGCATTCATGATTTTGTATAGTAACTTAGGGTTGCGTTCTATTTTTGACAGCAGCATCAATTGATGCGCTTCCTTATCCTCTCGAATAAGTGCAGTCACTTTGTTGCGTAACAAACTGAAATGTTGCCAAGAAGTAGAAGTATTGTTGGCTTTGTGCTGCACCCACGCTGCTCGCTTCAGTGCTATCCACTTTTTTGTTCTGCTGCGGACAACAAAACGAAGTTCATGGAAGCACCTTTTCTGAACGATTTGCGAGTCCTCGACTATCTTCAGTTTCAGAAAACCTACAAGTTCGTTCCATTGCGCGTCAGGGCTTATGTTGTCCAACTGAAAATGTGGAATATGCACGAGCGATTTACTCAGGGCCAATTTGTCTACCCGTCGAACCACCCCATTCGGAGCAAGCAATTGCTGAGTACTGCAAACATAGTCAAACACAAGAACTGAATGGTCGCTAAGACCCAGCGGAGCCTGGAATTCGATCGCTTCGATAGATTGTTCTTCCGATGTTAACACCAAATCCAAGACAGAGGGTCGGTCAGAACCTCTCCTTCGGGTGCATTCGTGAACATGGTTGTATAACGTTACTGAATCTAGTACCTCTCTAATTCGGTATTCTAGCGTTTGTGGGGAGTGATCGTCCCTGAGATAAAGGGTGGACAGATTAAAATCACCCATAATAAGTGTCGTTGCTTGCTGTGTGCGAGTCAAGCGCTGAAGCACTTGGATCAACCTTTCGTAGTACGATTCCTTAGATGAAGGGGACCGGTAGACCACACCAATAATGCAAACTTCACCAGACATCAAAGTTAAAGAGCACGAAATTGTATCCTGGAGCGTGAATTCTGTCTTGTCTATTGGATGCCACTGGAGTCGATTATGGTATTAAAGAGCAACACCACCACCAATTCTCTCTCGATGGTTCCTTATCAAATTCATATTTGGAATGGATATCTCCGTTTCAATCAATTGGGAAGAATACCATGTTTCTGTAATGGCGATAATGTCAGGTGAGTAGCGCGAACATATCTCGGTTAGCTCAGCTAATTTGTTTGGAAGGCTTTGTGCATTTGTATATAAACATCTTATAAAGTTTGTGGTGTTCAAATCATGAAAAGTTATCAAAGGGCCGACTCGGTTAGAGTCGGAATGCTCAAGTTTTTTGGAGCCATCACATGACATTCAGGTTGAACCTCATCACTAGGCGTTTGAGGGTCGGTACTATCCGTTTGCTTGCTACCGGCTATTACCTTGGGCAAGCTCAACTTGACGTTTGGGGGTAGGTTTTTTCTATTAGCTTTCCATTCACGTTTGATAGTATCCGTCATTTCGGTTGTGAAGAAGGTTAGCTTTAAAGGGCTAGGACCTTGCCCTTTATAGTTGGCAGATCGCGGTATCCTAAAAGCATCCACAAGTACGGTATTTTTAATACCAATTGTTTCGGCTAGATATTTCCACTGTTTGTGGTCGTGCTCAGACTTTTCTTGAGAAGGTACATCAGCAGCATCTTCCGGAACACCAATACATCTTGGATTATGTTCTTCACGAGATTTCTGCGACGACTTTCGCTCCCATCATGGTAAGTCTGCGTGGATACGACATGTAGTCTCTGGAACACCTCTAAGAATGTAAACATTTAAGAGTACGTTTTCCACGTCCTCCGCAGATTGCAGCGTTATTCTTAAAAGGCGAGGATCATCCGTATGAGGAGAATTCAGGTGGCGATTTAATCGATTTATTGATGAGGGAGTAACCGCGGCCAATCTCATCTGACTGCAGAGTTTATACCACTCAGCTAAGTCATGTTTTTGCTTAGGTTCAAACAGCGTTTCCTGCGACTCGGTCACGTTTGTACATATAACGCTAAGGTATACACCCGCGGACTTTATTTTATAATTTGATTCAGTCATTTTAGTAGTGGATTTTTTGAGTCCTTTCTCGGTTCCGTTATGTCGAGGAGTCACTGATCCCAACGAACGCTTCCCCGTTTTCGTCGCCATCTGCGCGGTTATCTGGGCAAATGTTGGCCTGCTCGAGTATGATGTATTATCTACCTCTAAGACGGGTAACGACGGTGCCTATGACGTTTATTATCAGTTCATTCAGTTTTTGTATACTGGATTCCATTCCGTTTAGACGGGTCTCAATATCATATTCAGAGGTTTTCGCCGCCGAGGCTGACGGTGTTGATTTGGCCTTGCAAACCAGACAAACATAACAGACACCAGGATAATCATCTCCATTAATAATCGATACTAAATCCGAGGTCAGCGATTTGTCACATTTCACATGCACTTTCAACAAACAGGCGTAACACGTGACAGACCTCGCCTTAGGACTTACCGACTTTCGGCAAACCGTGCACATGCAATCCGGTGTGCTTTTTATCCTTTTTGGGGGTCATCCGGTCAGGGTTGTGTGCAGTACTGTTCCGTTGTGTGAAAGAAGAAAGAAAAAGAAAAATTGACTTTATTCGTACACACAAATTTAAACAATGATAAACATGTCCCGACATCGAGTTACAGGCAGTGGTTCTGTCGATCGATAGATGATGAATATGGTGAGCGCGACGAAAAGCGTTGTTCACTAATAAGAGCAAAGTCAGTATTGATTCCGGCGATGCGCTTCGGTAGTTGCTCTCACGACGTTGAATATATAACCAGTCGATGGCGAAGAATAAGATCTTTCCGATGACGTTAATCTCTTTGAAGACTTGAAGCGTATTAACAGAGTTACACGCGTAGATCCAATCACGATAAATCCGAATTTGCTCGTATTATCGAATACCGCTACGAGAGTGGTATATCCAGAAAGCTGACTTCGAGAGAAGTCCAATAAGGTATAATATGCGCACGTACATGTAAGTGTAAGAACATTATATCCTGATTAACAGGAGCTCAAAATAATGCGACCGTACGGCATGTACCTTCACAAGAGATAACTAAAATTTATATTGTGATCATGACATGTCACCGTTGTTTCCGTCAAGCTCATGAAATCCACTTTTCTATTTAGCTTCGTTTGGTTCAAGATTCAAGATTCAGGAATCAAGATTGAAGAATGTAAGGTCACAAAACACATAGCTTCAGAATTACCATATCATAGCGAATATACGTAAATGAAAAAGGAATAGAAATATAATCATGTAATTCCAAGTTCCATTAACGTTTCACTAAAACGTTTTGCACGAACAGTTTATGGTAATAAATCACGAGAGCATTTGCGGTTTCCAACGCGGTCTACCTGAGTTTTCCAGCGTTATGTATGCGTTGAGCAAACGTCGCTGAAACGTCGCTTGGTATTTCAGACAAAATTTTTCTCAATTTATTTACATGAATTATCGATCAAGCAATCACTGGAAAGTTTTAATGGAAAATTAGTTTCTTTAACAATAAACATAGCGTAATTCAATCAAATTTGTTCCACTAAGTGAATCACTACTCAGCACCCGTGTAAAATACAAACTTATATCAGTTAGATTAGAAAAATTCTTCAAGCCAATATGACATTCAAACCATTAACCTCAAGTTGATTAATAAAATAGATTGGCGAAATACGAGACAGAAAAACACGAGCATTAGTCTAGAAATGCATTATCGCAAATAGATTTCTCCTGTAATTGGATCAATCGCATATATAATGATCGAGCAAATTGATATGGATATTCAAGATTTAAAAATCGAGATGCATATTTATCAAATTAATTTTACGCGAAATCTCAATATGAGAAAATATTTTACTAACACTCAGATGATTTGTTTGGATATTTATCGTGAAAAACCGAAAATTGAGAACTAAATTATTGCAATGAAAATTTGACTAGCAATTTATTTGAAAATATTCAACACCGATCGGGAATCCATAATCTTGAAAAGAAAGTTTGCCGTGAATCGGTTAAATCCGGTTTATGGAAACGTTTCGCTTCTGGACGCAGAAACTTCGTCAGACCAAGGTTGTCAGGACGAACAATGGTTCAGGTTTAAATGCCATTTTTGACCAATCCTGAGTTCTCTAAGATAGACAGGCAAGATCAAGACAATTGATCACATCCCAACATGCTACGTTAATCCCTAAATTGCTTATTTTTGCGTTCAGGTGCGAACAGCGTCCACGGACGCACTGCTTACGTAATCCATGTGCGCATCAGGTGTTATGCACATTAATCCGAATCCGCTGCAGAACCGAACGCCAGATTGTTGAGACATCCGTTTCATCGATCTTGTCTCAGCCTTTGTTAATTCTCTATAAGTTTTCACTCCCCGTCTAATCGCCTCTACGTTATCAAGATCCACACTGTAACCAGTGTCTAGCGTGTGTTCAGCTAGACCAGAATCCCGAATCAATTATTGATATTTACTGGCAAGAATCAAGAATCAAGAATCAAGATTTATGGTGATAAAAAGCTAATGCTTTACACGTACCATTGGACGACAACTATTGCGAAAAATTTTTTAATCAAAATCACATTGATAATGTTTTTTGGGTTCGTTTTGCTTCCATACACCGGGCCAAATTCAGGGTTTTGTTTGAACTATGCATCCAATTTCGATTTGAAAACATCAATTGTCGTTGCATTCATAACATCTTGCGGTAGCGCATTCCATAGAGCCACTACGTTTTTCGATGTATTGATTGCTTCCGTTTCGGTGGGAACGCTACCGTCTACCGCCCCAGCCGCGAATGTGTCTCACTCATGGTACTTGGACTCGGTGGACAAAGTCTAATGTCTTTCGGTAATGCACGTTTTGCTATTTTCCATTAGGACTTGACAAATTCAGCCATGTCGGTAGTTAAAAAGGTAATCCTGAGAGGTTTCGGTCTGTCTCCTTTATAGTTTATTGAAAAAGGCACCCGGCAAGTGTCAGTGATCACCACGTTAGAAATATTGAGCAAAGACGCAATGTAACGCCACTGCTTGAAGTCATGATCTGCTATTTACTGTCCCGATGCTTCAGTGGTATTTTCTGGTACCCCAAGTAGAACCATACTCCGCGATACCGTTTTTTCCTTAGTGTTCGAGGCACCCTTCCGTTCCCACCATGGCACATCAGGATATATCCGGCAATTTGAAGCCGGATCCGTCTTTAGTCAGTACGAATTTAGCAGTATGTTTTCGATATCAGCCTCGCACTTCAGTGTGACTCTTAGTAACCGAGGTTGTTCACTATGAGGTGAGTTGGAATGGCGAGTTAGACGAATCAGTTTGTCAGGAGTAACATGCTCAATTTGCAACTGTTGACAAATTTGAGACCATATATCGAAGTCGTGTTTGTATTTTCTATCTAACAAGCTCTCGCCGGACTCTTTAACATTCGTACATATTACGCTTAACGAATGAGAATGCTTGTCGCGTGTCCGGTCATTCTTCATAGAATGTGAGGCTTTTTGATTTAGGTTTAGTGTGCCAGGCTCAGATTGTGCAACGGAGGTCGACCGCAAAAGCATTTCTCTGTATGATTTTTGTACCACCGGGGGCGTTTCAATTGGTGCCGAATCGGTGCAGATAACATTAAGCGAAGTATTTTTCTTGGCAGCTTTGGCCAAAGGAGCATTCGACGTAGACGGTTTCTGCTTCAAGGCCTTTTTAAGTATCACTTCAGTGTCGCGTAATTTAACCTTTTTAGAAGCACTCTGTGGCATTGTGGGGTTTCTTTCCTATTTATTTTCTACGTTCGTTTTCCCTAGTGCAAATTTCTCTAGATGTTCGTCCAGCATAAACACACGGGAAACCCTCGTACTTGATTTTGTAGATACAGTTTGTCACACAACCTCAAGGATTCTTAGATTTGAGATGCATTAATATGGAGCGGAGCGTTCTACCTCTCTTATATGTTTCTCTGATACCTGCGTTATTCAAGATTCGCGCGCCTTCGTAACATGCAAACTTTTATTAAGAACACGTTTGATTTTGTTCGTCGCTTATGTACCGTAACGATTGGGCAGGATGAGATGATGGTTAGCTTTCAAGTACACTCCTTATTTACGAATGTGGACAATACGAGCGCTTCCGAATTAGCAAGGAATTCACTCAAATTGGATATGACCATGAAGTATCGTACAAAGTTGAGTGTATAACAAATCTGCAATGATGTAGCAATTTGTCAAAATATGAACCATTTCTTATTCAATCGACGCTATACAAGAAAAACGATGGTTTAGCGATGGGCTCACCTATTTCCCCGGTGCTGTGAATATTTATATGGAGCACTTCGAAGAGGTGGCTTTGAAAAACAAAGCTTTAAATCCGAAAATATGGTGGCACTATGTCGAAGATTCACTCGTCGTCATAAAGCGTAATGCACTAGAAGCATTTAATAGTTATCTTAATAATTTGGATCCGAAAATCCAGGTCAAAAAAGAAACAGAGTTTACGGATGGGGCACTTCGGTTCTTGGACTGTCTTGCGCAAAAAGACAATGACAAGATAAGAACGACGGCATATCGTAAGTCAATCGACAAAGATGCGATTTTGAGATAAAAATCTGCGCTTCTAAAAGGGTATTTCAGTCCGTAGAGAAATCTCTGTTCTACAAGGTTGACAACATATACAGCGATGCTACCGATAAAAACGAGCTCATGAAGAAATCAGTCATCGACTTGCAGATCATAGGTACCCAAGAACCTCATTAAGTGCCAGTTGAACCAAGTTGAGCATCCGCAACAGGAAACGGAAAACGTTTGGCGAGCTACGGTATCTCTACCGTATTTCACAAACGCCTCCGGAGGAATAAGTCGAATCTTATATAACACAGGTATCAGAGAAACATATAAGAGAGGTAGAACGCCCCGCTCCATATTAATGCATCTCAAAGCTAAGATTCATTTAGGTTGTGCGACAAACTAAATCTAAAAAATCAAATGCAAGGGTTTCCCGTGTATTTCTGTTGGACAAACATCTAGAGAACTTTGCACTTTCTTTCTTTCAAAACGAACGTAGGAAATAAATAGGAAAGCCACCCCACAATGCCAGTAAATATCAATAATTGATTCGGGATTCTGCTTCAGCTGAACACGCGCTAGACACCGGTTACAGCGTGGATCTTGATAACGTAGAGGTGATTAGACGGGGAGTGGAAACTTCACACTGAAGTTGTTGAAATAACAAAGGCTGAGACGCATGCGGTGGACAAGTTGGTTGAGACGCATATCTCAAAAATATCTCGTTCGGTTCTGCAGCGGATACGGATTAGCGTGCATAACACCTAATGCGAACATGGATTACGTAAGCAGTGCGTTCGTGGACGCTGTTCGCACCTGAACGTAAAAATAAGCAATTTAGGGATTAACGTAGTATGTTGGGGTGTGATCAATTGTCTTGATCTTGCCTGTCTATCTTAGAGAAATCAGGATTGGTCAAAATAGCATTTAAACCTGAACCATTGTTCGTCCTGACACCGTTGTTCTGACAAAGTTTCTGCGTCCAGAATCGAAACGTTTCCAAAAACCTGCTTTAACCGATTCATGGCAAACGTTCTTTTTATGAAAATATTTCTCGCGTTCACCCAAGGGATTTCGATTTCAATTGAAATATATCGTAGCTTTCTAAGCATTTTTCAATTCAATTTTTCAGGTCAAGTTATCGTGATTAATTTTTAGATCTTCAAATTATTCATCTCTTAAGCCTGACTGGAATTGTGCATAAAAATGATGCGTGCAATATTTTGTGGATTTCTGCGTAGACGTACTACACCTGTCCAGCATCTGCAATATTTATTCTCCACCCGAGTGCTTCGGCTTTGCAAATGTGGGCCTGTTCATGACTGACTCAGTTGCTTGTACCTTTATTATATTAACCTATAATTCTAGCATCAATGCTATATGAATGACGTTCATTTTTACCTCTGTCGATTTATGTATACCATTCTAGTCCAATTAGAGTGTTTCAATTTTAATCTAAATCTTAGTTTGTGACCTTGGGTTTCACTGTCGGTCTATTCTTGGAAGCCTGGCAGACCTAACAAAGCAAATAACTCCCTTAATAATTGCTACCAAATCCGAAAGCAGCAGTTTTCCTTTATGTACAATTGACGAAGAGACATAGTACGCATAACACGCCATGGGACTTATTCAAGATTCAAGGTTCAAGGTTCCTGGTTAAAAAAACAATTAACTTTACAATAACCATAGAGTGGAACTATAGGTACAAATATATATATATATATATATATATATATATATATATATATGTGTGTGTGTAAATAAAATCAAAATCAATGGGATGATGATAGCTTATTAATAGTTTGGGGCAAAATTTGGATTAGCTCTCATATAATCGTCAAGTTTTGATTTGAATATAGATAAAATGTTTGAGCTTACCAAATCGGAAGGTATGGAAATCCAAACAAACCACACACGCACAGAATATAATACCTGCGGCAGTTCCGTTTGGAAAGTGGTATTTTCAACTTGCAACCATGGCCACAGCTGTTGCCGGAAGCTCGAAGATGGAATAATAAGTCCAGGGGGTGGGAAACAGTAGTAAGTATTCTATATGCGAGGATGACATCACCTCGCATTCTCCTTTGCGCAAGTGCTCTATAGCCGCCGTCTGTTTTCCTTTTCTTGGCCATTCGGTCAGGCTTGCTTCCACCGATGTTTAGCTGTGTGCACACCGGTTGTGGTTCTGTCGGTCGATCGTTGAGTAATAGTGTTATCGTGAGGAAAAGGCGGAGACCAAGAATTAGTGCAAAATCAGAATTAAATCTGGCAATACTCTCACGTCATTATTATGCAGAAAAATGAGCTCATTCCTATGACATTATTTCCATTAATGGATTTGAAGAGCGTTAAGGGCAGTGCACACTTAAATACGGATTGGAAAAATCAAGAAATTTCAAAATTGCGCATACTACGGAATACTGCTGCTAGGGTGGTTTTTTCCGTGTGCAGTATATCATGAGATTCTTGAGCGAAAAATACAACCACCGCACAGCACTGTATCATCAAGAAATTAACTTAGCAATAAAGATGCCCACGAAATCCGTGCTGGGCAGAAGAAAAATAAAATTCCTTTTTCATAAATATGGAATATCTGGTGTAGTTGCGATGTATTCGAAAAGATTTTCTACTAAAGGGAGTTATGGCACGGGTCTCCTTTTTTACGTTGCAACCACGAACCCTTTTAAAATAGATGGTATTGGTCAGTAGCTTATTGCCAAATAAAATTTTCTATATATGTAGATAGAAGTCTAGATGATTGCATGTGACAAGCAATAAACAGCAGTGGAATCATCTTGACTATCTTGATTATCTTGACTTTAAAGGATTTTGAATGAGAGCAAACAGCCAGAAACCGGTAATGGTGTTTAGGAGATGGGGATGTGAACACCAAAAAACATTGGACGTTCATAAGCGCCTTAAGTGCTTGACCAAGAATCACTTTGTGATTATATATTTGAACATCGTGGTTCTTTGTAATGAACCTATTTAACAGTGGCATATAAGTATACCTTTTGTTTATCAATATACCACGGTTTCAAGGCTCAATGAACCTGATCTTACTGTCTCCACCTGACGACGACAAACTGCCTGAAACCGGTAGTAGTGTGCAAGCGATGGGGATGAGAGCACCGAAATATATTGGTCCTTTATAACCGCCTTGATTGCTTGCATGACTTTGAATGTCTAGACATTGTGATTCCTGAATATTAATTCAGTGATTGCTGGGCTACCACAAATTGAGTTTCCCATACGTAAATGATAGCCAGGTTTGATACGACATTCTTACGCCGGTTTCGTGGATCTAGTTGTGAATACTCCGGAATATAAATTTCTGCTAACAGGTCAGCTGTTTCTTGATGGGACTCCATTATCATTTACACGTGAACAAGACATCAACTTGTAATCAGCTGTTTGACAAGGTTTGAGCGACACGTTCAATTCATTTCTCCACTGTTTCAAGCCATGCGAATCCTGATCCTACTGTGTCTAACTGAAGAATGAAAACGGTACGAAACCGTCCGAGGGGTTTGTGTATGATGGAAATGCATGAAAAAGTGGGTTTTTCTTACAGAAATGCTGTATTGTTTTGAAATTAAATGAACGGAGACTAATTTAGCAATTTCGAGGATAAATCCTCATTTGCAAATTGAAATTTAGCTTTTCATATGGGGACTAATCTAAGTCCCACAGTTGGTGCAATGTAGCACCGATAACTGTTTGGAATATTTTTGCAACTTTCCAATAACAGCAGAATGGTAGTTTTTGTTTAAAGTCAGATATTTTTTAGCAACCTGATGTATGCACTTTTTTGGAAGCAAATCAATGTCACCAACGGTGTTCCGTACGAGTCTACTTAGTCTAATACTATTTCAGATTAATTGAACGCTTTACAAACACAAAAATTTAGCAAGATGGTTCTGTTCATTGATGACATAAAATATGGTTGCGAATCAGCATCATTAATAATTGTTTTCTGCCGCAAAATACCTGTATGAATTGCACTACTGGTCTTGCAGAATTCAAAATTAATTCAGTTCTTCCACGATCTCATAATATCTTACTCGTACAAGCTCGGAAACCGCAACATGTATTGCACAAACGAATAAAGTACATAGGTGTCTGGATTTTTTGATAAGATAAATGGTCCGAAATGTGAAGCTGTTTAAAAATACCTCTCAGCAGCTGAGCATCTTTCAAACCTTACCCGGATTCAAAATTATACTCGCATGCCACCGTTACATAGGGTTCGTTCAACGAACCACGATGTTCAAACACAGAATCACGTAGTGATTCCTGTTCAAGCACTGAAGGCGCTCAATGGATGACCAAAGTAATTTGTTGCTCACACACCCCACTGAAACACTTGCTTGATGTGTGTGATGGGAAAGTGACACGCGGACATATCTTATCTCTTTACGTCCCAAGTTCCCGTATTGATTGTCGGCGCCAATTTTTCACCATACGTGCTATATTTCTTTGGAATTCCCTACCCCAACATGTGGTGGACTCGCCTTGCCTGGCGGTGTTTAAAGTGAAATTGGACTTACATATGCAAAAGAATATCATTCGTGAGCTTTACGCTTGATATTCTCTATTCCTTTTATACTATTATATTTTTCCCATTTTCATTCATACCGTTATCCTGTGGTGTTGTAAAGTATTAACTATTTTTAACCATAAATCCTTGACTTACCGGTAGTGGTGTGCAAGTGTGGAGTGTCTGAGAAACACATTACTTTGGTAATCCATATGCGCCTTGAGTGCTTGGCCAAGAATCACTTTGTGATTCTGTGTTTGAACGCCGTGGTTCGTTGTACAAACGCTATGTAACATTGGCATACGAGTATAACTTTGTTTACCACTTATCCACTGTTTCAAGGCTCACTGACCCTAATCTTACTGTCTCCACCTGATGACGGCAAACAACCAGAAACCGGTTGTGGTGTGTAAGTGCGGGGTGTGTGAGCAACACATTACTTTGATTACCCGGATTCGTTTATACTAATAATGAACACGGATATAGACTCTAATCTAGACTTTGTCGCCGAAGTCTGGACATCATGGCTCTAAATAATATTTTGCTTCTGGACCGTCTATAACACAGAGGGTCTAAGCTATTCGATAATTTTTCAAATTAAATTGAACATTCAGCAACTCAGGAAACTAAGCTTGTGACTCATTAAAGGAGAGCAGTGCGAACAATCATACGCTTGCGTAAAATTCTCCTAAACTATTGCAACTTTGAGATGCTAGCAACATCAAAAGTAACGGTTAAATCTTGGATATGCTTAACTACAAACACGACTGCCGCAGGTATTTGTATTGAATACATGTATTTTGTTTGGAAATTCCGAACTGCAAAATTGGTAAAATATTGCTCCGGTTTAAATCAAAACGTCCATTGTACAAACCAAACCCGTTATTGCGGTGATTTATTGTTAACTCAATTCTCTGCGTAATCAACTCTGTGGCATTGTCACGTTCAATGCGTTTTGAATCTTGAATCAGTGAAACCAGACTCACCTAAATCGAGTATTCTTGGCTTAAATTTCGTCCGTTCATTTACGGATCGATATGAACGTTTCTGTTTGTTGTCCATCTGATGAATCGTTAATTATCTCAACTCTGTGAATCAATTTATTTCAGCCATGCATCACTTGTGCTTTCAGCCTTGTGAAAATCTCAGTCCCTAGCATATACTTTCATCCATTATTAAATTATTCTCCGTGTTTCAGACTTAATTGAATAAGTTTCTTACAGAACGAATATTGAATGTTCGTCTAATATAGATTTTTAGTGTTTTACAGATTGTAGTAATTCAAATTTAAAGTAACGATACTTTGTTATGTCTGTGCTGTTCTATTGTTGGCCCAGCCCATGTGGTCAGAGAGAACGCAACCGTCACTCAACTCGTGTATTCATCGAATGCAAAGAGTATCACAATTGAGCAAATGTGTGAATATCACAGTGAATAAAAATCACAATTGGAACTCACCATCGATCTTGATTGGTTGATTAATCGATAGTTCGTTCACTGTCTATACGACAGGGGGTGCCCTCCTAACACCTCACCCTTTAAGCTTGGTTGTCGTATGACTTCATTTTTCGGATTCACTTGCAGGCGGGTTACTGGAATATGTATTCGATCAGCCCACCTTCTTGGTTTGTATTCCGAGGAATTAATTTGAGGCGGCTCTTCTTCTGCTGAATTTTCATCTTCTGGGGTCTTGAAGTTGGCGAAGACAGGATAGAGATCATTGAACACTGATCTCTTAAAATAGTTTGTGCGGCAGTAGTTTTCGTTATGCCCCTTTCTGTTGCACTTCTGGCGTCGGTGCTTCTTGAATGGGCAATAATGCGCAAAATGCCGTTTGTCACATTGGCAAAACTGGGATGGAAGCTTGGTGTCTTGATCGACACGGTGATCATTCTGCCGGCTGCTTTGCTGCTTGACTGCTAACATCACCGGCTTATTCTGGCAGGGGTTTTGTTCGACTAGCGCAGTGTCACGCTTCAAATTTAGTAGCCTCTGGCATTCGGTTGTTATTGACGTCATGTTGATTTTCGGATTTTGATCGAGTAGTGACGGTAGTCTTGTGCGAATCTCTTTATCCTTCTCTGATTGCAGACCACATACTTTTCCTGCATAAATTATAAATTCATCGCAATCCTGCTTGATCAATTTCATGCAGTTATGCCGTGTGTTAAATAAAAAAAGACTGTTTGCCAAAAATTTCTTTGAAAATTGAATGAAAAATATATTTGAATCTTATGAACCAAGAATCGAAGGTGAGACCGCTTTCTGGATCGTAATTGAATTTGGGGATGCTGTTGATGATTGCATCCACCACTGGGTTTTGTACGTCAGTCTTCTTGTCTTGATAAATAACACTCAGATTTTTCAAGTCTGCATCAAACGGGCTTGAGATTCTTCGAATTGGCGTTGCTGTTGCTGAAGTATTGATTTTACTTCTTCTGCTGTGATTGCCATTTCGAATTGCTGGGTTCTTTTCTCCCCGTCGCCAAGTTGTTATGTCTGTGCTGTACTATTGTTGGCCCAGCCCGTGTGGTCAGAGAGAACGCAACCGTCACTCAACTCGTGTATTCACCGAATGCAAAGAGTATCACAATTGAGCAAATGTGTGAATATCACAGTGAATAAAAATCACAATTGGAACTCACCATTGATCTTGATTGGTCGATTAATCGATAGTTCATTCACTGTCTATACGACAGGGGGTGCCCTCTTAACAGAAAACGACACACAGATCTCTGTAATTGACTCGCATGACGAATTTAGTCTCGTCTCTGGCCTATGGCGCTACGAAAATCTAGGATAGCATCATCGCTTAGTCATATTATAATTTTGCAGATTATACATTCTACATCAATGGATTTTAAACAGGGTCCAAAGGAGTACTTATTCTGATCGTCTCATATGAGTAAATCCCTAAACATGGTTTTTCAAGATTCAATATTTATGGTTGGAAAAGCAATTAACTTTACAATAACCACAGGGTGGAAATATAGGTACAAATGTGTGTAATATTATATATTATATATAATATATATATATATATATATATATATATATAAGTATAAATAAAATCAAAATCAATGGGACAATGATAGCTTATTAATAGTTTGGGGAAAAATTCGGATTAGCTCTCCTATAATCGTCAATGTTTTGATTTGAATATAGATAAACTGTTTGAGCTTACCAAATCGGAAGGTAGGGAATTCCAAGCAAAGCAAACACGTACCGAATAAAAATACCTGCGGCAGTTCCGTTTGGAATGTGGTATTTCCAACTTGCAACCATGGTCACGGCTGTTGCTGGAAGTTCGAAGGTGGAATAATATATCCAGGGGTTGGGAAACAGTAGTGAGTATTTTGTATGCGAGGATGAGATCACCTCGCTTTCTCCTTTGTGCAAGTGTCCTCAATTCCAGTCGTCTGAGTCACCCGGCGAATGGCATATTTTCAAGACCAATGACAAGCTTAGAAGCTCTCCAGTATATGCGATCCAGGAGTAAGATGTCTTTTTGGAGCCATGGTGTCCAGGCTTGTGCGGCATAATCTAGAACCGGGTGTATATATGTATTTATCATGAGAGGAAAACACCCCGGGAAAACGTCCAAATATCCGCCGTAACATGCCGAGCAGCCGATACGCGCTTTTGTAAACGGTTTCGCATTGTAGACCATTTTTCAAACTGCCGCAAATCCAGACACCGAGGTCCTTTTCTTCTTCGGTGTACTCCAGGTTTATGTCGCCGAGCTTGTATGGATGGGAAAAGCCAAGGTCACAACCAATCTGAATCATCTTCAACTTTTGCATATTCAATGACAGTTTATTTTCAGATGACCAGTTGAACAAACTACTCAAATCCTTTTGCAGCAAGATACAATCGTCGGCATTTCTGATTTGCCTCCATACTTTTATATCGTCAGCAAACAAAACCATCTTAATATCATTTGGTAGTGGTATATCGTTCATATAGACTAGAAACAGTATCGGTCCAAGCACTGAGCCTTCTGGAACTCCGCTAGTGACATCGATGAAGTTCTCCGATAATAGGCCGTCCACACGAACTCGGATGTGTCTGTTGCTGAGGTAATCTCTTAGCAATTCGTATAGTCTTCCACCAACACCGTGTTTCTTTAGCTTGTTCAAGAGTAAATTGTGATCAACTCTGTCGAACGCATTAGAAATGTCCAGGTAGCATGAATACAGCCCCCCTCATCTACAATCCTCGTCCAATCGTCTATGCTTGTCAGCAAATTTGTTAGCCAAGAGCGATTTCTGCGAAATCCATGTTGGGCAACTGCCAAAAGTTGATTCGTTTCCAGATGTCGCACGATTTCTGCGGTTATTATTCGCTCAAAAACTTTTGATACCGAAGACAGCAAGGTCACCGGCCTGTAATTTTTAACATCAGAACTGCAACCACCTTTGTAAATGGGTATTATTTGTCCCAGTTACCAGTCTTGTGGCACTACGCCAGCTTGGAGCAAATTATTAAACATCCAAGATAAAGGTTCAGATAGCTGCGCATGACAGGTTTTGAGTATCTTTGGAGTTATCTCGTCTGGTCCTGGAGATTTCTTTACGCTTAATTTTCGTAAGTTAAAAGGAAGTGCTCAATCCATGGACTATACTTGACATTACATAATTATGTTTAATTCTTTTTCATGAACGAATATTTACTATGATCAATCAAAAACTCAATGTTTTTGAAGTTGAATCTGTGAGCTAATATTTCGAATCTCATCTGGATTTCACAGAGAATTTCCAATTTTCAACTGATTCCAAAGTAATACAGTCAGTAAACATCTCATCACAATTTATTTTCAGTAAATAGAACAAAAATTTCACTGTCATTTTTCTGACTGCAAAATGGTTGATTTATCGGTCACTATTTTAAACTAGAAGTTAGTTTGGCCCTGAACGTAGTGTCCGAGTATTTAACAGCTGTACAGAATTTCAATCTTCTAGCGTCTTTGATAAATAGACATGCCATATTTTTCACAAACTTTAAAATACGTATGATAGTACAAAAATATAATCGACTGATTTGTTCGGAAAACATATATCGCCGGTTTGAGACTATGGGGATAACAAGATAAAATCAAAATATCAAAATAGCGTCGATGGATTGTTTATCGAAACGAAACTGCTAAATTTTAATCTAAAATTCAATGTTGATAACATTATTTTCTGGTTTGAAGCATTGACAAAAGAATTTTCGGAGCGTCGAAATCAAATGACGAAAAACGTGTAAAGAGGGGAGAAATTCCATTCGTTTCATCTCAACCGGTTATTAGGAAAAATATTCTAGTTATAAGATCAATACCCTAATAATTTACGAGGGCATTACACCTGGACAAATGGAAGCAAGTGTAGCGTTTTGGTAAATTAAATTAAATTTTAGCACTAAGATTTTGATTGTGAATAAATCAATGAAACATCACGTGATTGCATATCAATGCAAAATCTTGAATGTAATTATTATTATTATGCCTTTCAAGGTGTCAAACTTTCCGGCAAATAAGATCAATGAAATGGTATACATCGTGGTAGAACTTCCAGCCCTGTAAAATGACATCTGTGGATAGCCATTGCAAAGCTCCCCTTCACCGAATTGGCAGTAAGTGAATGAACGATAACTATACATAACGAATGGTCTACCTATTCGAATCAGAATTTGCCCACGATTTTCATTGGTCACATTTTTATTCGCGTGTGATGCAATAGTTTTAGTGATTTGAATCCGTTTTGAAATGTTTAATATCGAAAATTTGGCTCATATGAAAATAAGCCATTTTACCCATAAACTCACTCCTGAATACTCGATATGCTGAATATAACGAACTGAAATCAGTTATCTTTAATCACCCTAAATGATATATATATATATATATATATATATATATATATATATATATATATATATATATA
>JACCGJ010023999.1:0-41622 GCA_013407085.1 Atriophallophorus winterbourni | reverse complement strand
TCATCTGTCTAGGCCTGGGCAACCTGACAGTATATTAGCCCACGTGTAGTCTGTGACTGTACGGCACTTTGCCCGGGTCAGGTCATTCATTATAGCTTCAGACTTGTGCTTCATTATGATTGATGATTGCACGGATGTGCAATCGTGCAGTATTTCTGTGCTGTACGGCTAACATCGTGCTAAATTGATTGGCCAACGGTAGTGAGCTGCATGCGAGTACACACTGGAGTCTCACTACCATTTCTATTTCTTTTTTTATTTACCCCCTCATATCTGTCTAGGCCTGGGCAACCTGACAATAATATCGCCCACGTGCAGTCTCTGACTGTGCGGCACTTTGCCTGGATCAGGCTTGTGCTTTCATACATACATACATACATGATTGATGATGATACTGTGTTTCGAATCATGTTGGTAAACTCTATAGGTACACCATAGTTTCTTGACAGTTTGTATTTTATTTTCATTTCACAAATCTGTCTAGGCCTGGCTTACCTGACAGTATCGTAACCCATGTGCAGTCGATGACTGCTGCACTTAGTATGGATCATGCTTTCGCTTTCATACATAAGCGTTTTTTGGTCTATGCTGTCAAACACTGTTCATAGCCGATGAATTCGCCAAGCAGTTGTTGGTTTATTTGGTATGAGGATGCACAGCGCACTGATTTGACCAGGGCCAGCCTTTACCGTTTAGAAGTAGGTTTGTTCCCACCTCCTTAACATCGGATAAATGTATGTTTTCGTCTGTTTGGTATAACGCGACAAAATATTTTGCTATGGATCGGCGACAATGAGATGCGGCGGTGGTTCGAACAGCAACCGGGCTGATCTATACGCAAGATTTCATTAAGTCCGCGTTTCCCGTTCTTCTAAGGTGGTGTAATCGGATCCAATCATTGTCGTCTGTTCGAATGTGATTTTTCTTAGCTTTCTTACATTTTTGATGTATTGTCATATATCTTTTTTAGCCCCCAAACAAATTGAAGCCCTCGTGATTCAAATGCTTGCAACTGAAAACAAATCCCTGGATCCATGCTTTTCCGACTGTTTGACACATGCAAATTTTTTCCTGTTCATCACTGTCAAAGAGTACATCAACGCTATCCGTATAGGGGAATCGGTCTTTGAATTCGAGGATCATGGTGTCGGCAAAATAAACCTCTATTTGTATTTATATAATTTGCTGAAGGTTTGCTCTTTAATATTTTCAAACTTTCAGAAATCTGTATGTGATCCCTTCATTGCGTTAACTTCTGGTACGTCGGTTATCCCCCATCATCTGAAATCTCGCATCCATCTACGGTATATCTGTTTTTATTATTGCATCCTTTAGAATCGACCGGTTAAGGGATTTGTACGAACTGGTACATTACACTCATCCGTCTTGGGTGAAAGCCTTTATTCTCACCCCAATGGAGACTAACAACTATGGCAAGGAATTCGCGATGCGCGATGATAGTGTCTTTGGTAGTTTTTCCTTCTCAGCTTCTACTTCAAAGGCCTATTTTTGCGCAAGTTTGCATTGGCCTTCCACCACCAGGGTTTCCTGGAACTCTTGAAATTTGTTGATTCTTTTATTTTGTCGTACGATCGTCACATGATCGATCAGAAGGTCTCAATTGCTCATGATGACATAAAAGAAACGATGATTTTCACGTAATTTGTTCGTTTTCGAAACCCTTTGAATTATAGACGTTCGCACTCATCCGAATCTTCCCTGAAAATCGCCGAAGCTGTTGGAAAGTTCGGCGTACCCTCAGTTAATATTTCGGAGCAAGAGGAAGGTTTAGCGCATGCGAAACATTTATTCCCTGATATGCCGGCTCCGGTTGTCATAGTTGTCATAGCCCTGAGTTGCATGGGATAAGCGCCCACTGTTTATAAAATGCTCCCTTAAGGTGCGCGTCTCAAATAGCCTCTGACAACAAAGTCCAACTTCTGGCCTGCGCGAGTGGCTCCGCGAGCCAGGCGGAACTGCTTCTACCAACAGGAGAAGAGGCGAGGGCGAGTGACTGGCGCCTGAAAACCAGTTTGCTTCGGGCAGATGTAGCTCGTTAGCCTGGGAGGGCATTTCATATAAGGGAAGGAAAACCCTGATTTTAAACCGCTGCCTTTGCGGGATACCCTATCGCGGGAAAGGCTTCGTGAGAAAACCCTGAGGAAAAACTTAGAGCAGAGTCTACTAGGCGGTTAGTTGGTACACACCACCTCTTTCTGGCAACTCCCTGCTGCCTTGCAGGTCGCACTTGGTTGTGCAAAGGCTAGAGAAGCTGACTCGAACAAACACCGAGTGGTGCTGGGGACGCCGCTTTGTACCCAAATTCCCAAGAATCTTCATTGAAGCCGACTCATTCTCCAGGAGGAGATAGTCGCACACAAATAACAAGTAAGTAACCGATTGAGTACCAAACGGGAAGGGCTGGGTTCGAGCGTACAGACAATTGTCGTCCTCGTTCAATATCTCCAGCGGGGTGCGGTAGGGCTGCCCTATCTCGCCGTTCCTTTTTAACTTAGCGATCGACGATGTCCCGAGAAAAGCTTTAGCTGGTCTGGTGGGCGCAGGTGTTGAGCTTCTGCCAGGTGACAGAGCTACCGATCTAGAGTATGCGGATGACATCGCACTTATGGGCGATGACCCTCATATAATGCAACAAGCCCTGGACCGCCTGGCACTTGATGCTTCAAGGTATGGCATGTGTTTTGCGCATAACAAGTGTAAAACACTTATCCAGGATTGGAGCGGCTCTCTTCCAAACCTAGCTGTGTGCGATGTCAATCTTGAATTGGTCGACAGCTTTGTTTACCTTGGCAGTTGTATCTCTGCTGGCGGTTGTGTCGAGGACGAGGTCTCACATCGTGTTCGCAAAGCGGGTACAGCGTTTGCTAACCTTCGCCACTTGTGGCGTCGTACGCGATGTTTCACTGTCATAACCATAGGCCAGCTTACCACTCAGTGTGCGTGCTACCTTATTTCTGGCTTGGCGAAACCTGGTTAAATCGAGCGGAGATGTCCGTCGGCTTTCTGGTTTTTGTACCTTTTTGCCTCGTAGATTGCTCGAATTCGGTGGCAGCATCGTGTTACAAATATAGATGTATGCAAGCGGGTGTTAGGACCAGGTGGCCACGGACTGAAAGAAATGCTGATGCTTGCGATGGTTGGGACATGTTTTAAGAATGCCTACTCACCGTTTACCGTACCACGCCTTATTTGCAGAGCTTGGCAGAAGCTGGGAGAAACGATCGGATGGCCAGTCCATGACGTGGCGCGTTTGGATGAAGAAACTCACCGTAGCGCTAGGCTCAGTTGGGCGTATTCGTTTGCTTGGGTGGGCTCCAAAAGCTCCACCTAATAGTTGGCTGAAACCTTACGAGATATGTCTGCAAACCGAAGTCAGTGGCACCAGTGTATTTTATTAGGTCTCATAACTTTTTAATCCTGTATTATTATATCATAATTGATAAAAAACAAAAAAATGAAACTACAAAAACAAGCTGCTTTTTCCGCAGTCGATGTTGCATATTCCGCTTTCCTTTTGTCATGCGCTTGCTTATCTGCTTTTCCTACTTCATGTTGCTTGGCACTTTGTCTAGCTTCAGTCATCTGTCTAGGCCTGGGCAACCTGACAGTATATTAGCCCACGTGTAGTCTGTGACTGTACGGCACTTTGCCCGGGTCAGGTCATTCATTATAGCTTCAGACTTGTGCTTCATTATGATTGATGATTGCACGGATGTGCAATCGTGCAGTATTTCTGTGCTGTACGGCTAACATCGTGCTAAATTGATTGGCCAACGGTAGTGAGCTGCATGCGAGTACACACTGGAGTCTCACTACCATTTCTATTTCTTTTTTTATTTACCCCCTCATATCTGTCTAGGCCTGGGCAACCTGACAATAATATCGCCCACGTGCAGTCTCTGACTGTGCGGCACTTTGCCTGGATCAGGCTTGTGCTTTCATACATACATACATACATGATTGATGATGATACTGTGTTTCGAATCATGTTGGTAAACTCTATAGGTACACCATAGTTTCTTGACAGTTTGTATTTTATTTTCATTTCACAAATCTGTCTAGGCCTGGCTTACCTGACAGTATCGTAACCCATGTGCAGTCGATGACTGCTGCACTTAGTATGGATCATGCTTTCGCTTTCATACATAAGCGTTTTTTGGTCTATGCTGTCAAACACTGTTCATAGCCGATGAATTCGCCAAGCAGTTGTTGGTTTATTTGGTATGAGGATGCACAGCGCACTGATTTGACCAGGGCCAGCCTTTACCGTTTAGAAGTAGGTTTGTTCCCACCTCCTTAACATCGGATAAATGTATGTTTTCGTCTGTTTGGTATAACGCGACAAAATATTTTGCTATGGATCGGCGACAATGAGATGCGGCGGTGGTTCGAACAGCAACCGGGCTGATCTATACGCAAGATTTCATTAAGTCCGCGTTTCCCGTTCTTCTAAGGTGGTGTAATCGGATCCAATCATTGTCGTCTGTTCGAATGTGATTTTTCTTAGCTTTCTTACATTTTTGATGTATTGTCATATATCTTTTTTAGCCCCCAAACAAATTGAAGCCCTCGTGATTCAAATGCTTGCAACTGAAAACAAATCCCTGGATCCATGCTTTTCCGACTGTTTGACACATGCAAATTTTTTCCTGTTCATCACTGTCAAAGAGTACATCAACGCTATCCGTATAGGGGAATCGGTCTTTGAATTCGAGGATCATGGTGTCGGCAAAATAAACCTCTATTTGTATTTATATAATTTGCTGAAGGTTTGCTCTTTAATATTTTCAAACTTTCAGAAATCTGTATGTGATCCCTTCATTGCTTTAACTTCTGGTACGTCGGTTATCCCCCATCATCTGAAATCTCGCATCCATCTACGGTATATCTGTTTTTATTATTGCATCCTTTAGAATCGACCGGTTAAGGGATTTGTACGAACTGGTACATTACACTCATCCGTCTTGGGTGAAAGCCTTTATTCTCACCCCAATGGAGACTAACAACTATGGCAAAGAATTCGCGATGCGCGATGATAGTGTCTTTGGTAGTTTTTCCTTCTCAGCTTCTACTTCAAAGGACTATTTTTGCGCAAGTTTGCATTGGCCTTCCACCACCAGGGTTTCCTGGAACTCTTGAAATTTGTTGATTCTTTTATTTTGTCGTACGATCGTCACATGATCGATCAGAAGGTCTCAATTGCTCATGATGACATAAAAGAAACGATGATTTTCACGTAATTTGTTCGTTTTCGAAACCCTTCGAATTATAGACGTTCGCACTCATCCGAATCTTCTTTGAAAATTGCCGAAGCTGTTGGAAAGTTCGGCGTACCCTCAGTTAATATTTCGGAGCAAGAGGAAAGTCTAGCGCATGCGAAACATTTATTCCCTGATATGCCGGCTCCGGTAGGTTTTCATGTTTGGTGCTGTCGAAATGTGTACCCTCACTTTGTATTGTCAGTGTACTTTCCATCGGCCTCAATATATTATATGTCATTGTAGCTTGATTGCTATCAATCATTAAGTCATTACATTACCTATTGTTACATTGAATGTTTAGATTTCTGTTTTTCATGTAGACTCCAGCGTGTTTACGCATATAGCCAACTAGATTTCATGCATTTTCTATCTCATTCTGTGCTAGTGTTCCCTAGTCAACCTATCAAGCAGGTTCCAGTAGAACAAAAACATGCATGTATGCCACTGTTAAATAGGTTTCTTACATGGGATGTTGATGTGAGCACCACAATATATAGGTTCCAGCAGAACTTTGTTACATTTCGTTTTGGGATTATTAGGATGTAAAGGATTATAAAAATATGACTCGTTAAACTATTAAAATCTGCAATGTTTTTCACTGTAATAGCCCACAGCTTTTCCACTTTTTAGGTTTGCAATTTGCTTGTCTTTTGTGTCAAGACTATCCACGTTCATTCGGGCTTGTTAACTAGCTATGATCAAGAACTTAACTTTTCATGGTAGTCCTTTTCTGCAGGCGGATATTCACACCCACTTGTTTACCAGAATTAGAGTATAACGATAATTTGTCTGTCTACACACCTTCGGGATGAATTGCTGTTCAAGGTGGCTATTTCCCTAGTGTATAACTCGATGCAACTATGTAGGCACTTTTCTGACTTTTTAATTCGGAATCTTTGACCACACTTGGTCTGTCTACTCTCTAGGTCGATTGCAACCGTTTATGTGCTGCCAATGAAACACACCCCGGTTTCTGCGTAATTATCGCTTCCACTTAATATCTGTTTGAGTTCGATCAACATTACAGTATCTTAGCCCACATACATTTTTCTGCATTGGATTGTTATAATCTAATTAAATCCACATCACAAGACTGATCAAGGCCTGAACATTGCCTCATTTTCGCTATATTACCATCATGTTTCGTCCTAAAACTACACAAAAACCAATGTAACACAGCCACGAAATCATTATTTCAGAAACTTATTTATGATTTCATGTCCGGTAACAGATTTTTTTCCCGTTGATAATTATGTTGGTGATTCTCTTTCAAAACAACACGTGAAAATAGTTTCAACAGTAATGATTGTATCTAGAGTTAAAGATTGAATCCCACCCCAGATGATTTCTTCTACCCAAAACTTGCACCTCGTACATTTTTACAGGTTTTATGATCAGTTAGTTTTACTCAATGTTTTCATCATGCTCATTAATTGATTTGTTTTTTAAAAGCATCTGGCAACACATTTATTAGCATTGAAGAAACGAGATTTCACCAGTGCAGAGCAAAGCTTGTGCAACTATTTCGAAACGAGATTGGCCATGGACACACATTTGAATGCTACCTGCTCCCACCTCGCCCTGATGGCAGCCAACATGCATATTTCATTTGGCCACTGGTCAGTTTGTTTGAACGAATCCGTTTTTCATGTTCGACTGCTTACGCTGTTGCTCCAAATCGACGTTGAAGTTATCTTCTCAGAAAAATGTAATCTGCTATCTTTACCGTGAGCTGTCAGTCACTCCTATTCCTTTGACACATTAAACGACCAACCTACAAGCTTCAATTCGTTTTCTCATCACCAAGTTGTACTATCACAGGGCTTGCATATAAAACGATGAATGAAGAACGGTAGTTCGCTAAGAGAGGATAGGATGTTCGTCAACCTTACTACGAGCATGGCATTATTTGTTTTCTATCCAGAAGACTTACTTTTTCTGTTTAAACGCATTTTAGTCATCACAAACACGGAATAAGCATAATCCATGCGGCTGCTCAACGTTTTGCGACGCTGCTGTTGAATTCATCATCTCCTCAGATTCCCAGACATGCAAACGTCAGTCATGATGGGTTTTATTCTTAGATGATCGACGTGTAATTCTGGATCACTGTACACGGTACTGGCAACAAATGTTAGTGTGCATTTTTATTTACGCAAATGATTGTCGATATTGCTAGGCTAGAGTGTGTGAATCCATAATGGAATGCAATGATACGTAACGTGTCCAAAGCAGTCCCGCGTATAATCCGGTCTGATCGCTTTTAGATTTTGATTAATATATGGAGAACACTAGCAACTAGCTTTCGCTTAACTTCTCAGTCTCGATGCGCTGTCAAAAGATGATGTTTTTCCTCGCACTATTTCGGCTATCAATCAGCGCTAACTGCAACGACTTTGTCGCTAAAATCCCTGATCACCACTACATTTATCTCCCATTGGTCTGGTGTTTTCTCTTCGTTTAATTAGGTTACGCGGCAAACGCCTACATGATGAAGCATTGAGGAAAGCTTTGGAAAGCAATTCAAAGGCCGCCCTTGACCAGGTGAAGGTAAGTTTTGCACATCCTATTTGAGCAGTCATGTCTTTAGCAGTTATTATTCACTCTACGATATCTCACCCTATACAGATTTGCATTGTTGTGATTCTTTTGCACCGATAAATCCTTATGGCTTTGATGCCTATTAAGACTGAGCTTCAATAGAGGATTTAGATTAATTACATTCTGGAGATTTTTTTCAATCCTTTGTTTGGGATTTAACCAACCACCATGCATGGATGTTTATCCATCCTATGACGCATGCAATGAGCTATGAGTGAATTTCTCGTATTTTTACCTTTCGATTCTTGATTACTGTTGAGCTACCTACAATCACCATTGCAATGAAGAATGAAGCGTTAATGTTGCAGGAGAGACGGTCATTGCGTCCTATCAATCTATGCGTTGTTCTTAACCCAACAGTCAGGAAAACAGAACAAGGTCGGAATAGAACGTTAATCGGGAGTCCAAGGTGCAAGTGCCTAGTGAGTGCATTTGGCCTTGGATATGGTATGTATTTTTATGACGACAACAGAGTGAACGTGTGAGGGTACAGAATAATCGTAGGAAACATGACTCACTCGACAACCATCAGAGTCGGCAACACGTTTCGAATGCTTAAACTCCAGTGCAACCATGCGAAGAAATCCTAACTAGATGAGGTAAAAGGGTCCGTTAATACACTGGGATGCGCTACCTTTATGACGACCGAATAACCGATTTAATCAATTTTCATATATGACCTGAATTGCCTTAGCAGGAAAATTCTTTGCATCACTCATTATCACGCGCCATTAACAACGTATATGCTTAATCAAACACTAAGAAGTTGACCAGCAAGTCATCCACCATACGCGATTCTAACCCGTATCTCTGGCCAAGTAACTACTACGAAATCGGATATTTTAGTCACCAAGAGCACCCTCAATTGCATCCAGGCTATTTGTCAAGCGCTACCTCTGATTGAGCCAAATCAGAGACTGGCTACAGGGACGCGGGGTCTAAGGTAGGAGCGGTAAACAAAAGCCGAGTTCGGAAAGTGTAGGTTTTGCCTCCGCAATGCATTGCCCAATGAACGTCGCTACCAAAGAGACTTACGGGTAGTTACGTTAACTATCCGATTGTGCCAGCTAGGCCTAGCAATGGAGCAAAACAGCGGTTACCCACAATGACAGCAGTTACTGCTCTGAACTGCTGAAACTAGGTCACGCCGACATCACGCGAATGCTGCCGAGTATTGCCTATCGCTGTAGGCGTTCTGGAAGAAATTGTTGATCTCGCTTCGGACTGTTTAGTCATTTGAATCGCTGCTGGCATGAAATCATCATGACCTTGCGATAGTCGATATCGCCCAAAGGAGGTCAACAATCGAATATGTTAGTTCTTCTACCCCCTAATCCTGGTAATATTAATAATCTAATGTAATATCTTGCGAATTTATTAGCAACTGTCAAATGAATATTGTTCGCTGTGGCTTTCTCTGTTTTTCCTTTTCTCCGTAGATCACAAACCGTATGCTTGGTTCCGAAGCGGAAACATTTTGTTACGGAGAGCTTGAGGCCTTTCCGTCATCAGAGGTCTCCACGGTAAGTTCATTGTTTTCGAAGCCCGCTTTACTGATCACCCCGCCTTTCGGCATCGTTACTGCTACTTTACTTTTACTTAACCATCTCTTACGTTTCGCCACCAATCAGATATTTTTGATAACCTTAACATTGGTTCGCATAATCTAGCATAATTCAGATTTAACTTACCGATAAATAATTAAGGAGAAATAGCAATTGAAAATGGTCCACCTCCTATTAACAAGCTGAATTTCGTGCTTAATTATTCAATAGTTACTCCCGTTTGACGAAGAAATTTTTAGGTCAATGGGACAAACGGTCTGCGACACAGGGACATATTTGACAGCAATCTTTTTCTTTCCCTGATGATGAATTTTGTTCTTGATGATAGCATTTAACTGGGTCGTCGTCTAATGGTTGTGGAGGATCAGCGAATATAGCCCCAATATGTTGATCGACTGACGAAAAGTATTGTTTCACAACAGCTTATTGGCTAGAAAAAAATGTTCTACTTTGAACCCACTATTACTATTACGGCCAGCCACATGGAGTCTAAGTATGGTATGGTATGGTATGAAAGCACAATCCTGATCCAGGCAAAGTGCCGCACAATCACAGACTGCACGTGTTCTAAGATACTGTCAGGTTGCCCAGGCCTAGACAGATATGAGGAAGATAAAAGAACAAGGAATGGTAGTAAGACTCCAACCTGTTTCAGCATGCCGCTCATTAACTCTGGCCAATCAATTTAGCACGGTGTTAGTCGCACAGTACAGAAGTACTGCACGATTGCAAATCCGTGCAATGGAGTCTAAGTGCTGCAGCACTAAACTTGAATCCAACCATACATGCACGCGCGTACCTACCTACTAACCTAGATACATGTCACATCCATATAAGCATATTTTCCTACATACATGTATATTTACAAGCTTGATCGCTATAATCTTTTTTAAGTTGTAATACTTACAGGTGGTTTGTTGTAATGTCCTAGTTTGTCATTTCTAATCGTGCCAATGTTTGTTCGGGTCAGCATTGTTTTACGACACGTTCTTGCTTTCATTGTATGTTACAGTATATCACAATGGCAGATCTAAGAATCAAATTCTGGTCGATGATTGATTCTGGTGCGAATCCAAGGGAGTAAGTCCCACATTCATCACATCGTATTAAGCGCAAAGAGAATTCACCTGAAATATGTTCTGTGTCCATGATTATGTGCTCGATGTTTCTTAAGTAATGTCACATTGTGTTTACTTTTAAGTGTGTTTAAGGTAATTTTCATGATGTGTATATCGACGCATGTTCAAGTGCTATTCCCTTCTTGGCTGTTTTCCTACGCTTGCAGCATGCTTGGGCTAGTGCTTGCTAGATCGCGAATGCAACGAGTAACTCCATGTTTTGCTTATTTTTCTCCATCAGTCTAATTATTTCTCTTTAATTCTTTTTTCAGGGTTCTCTTGCTGTACCTGAATTCGTCGGTGCCCATGCTACCAGCACATTTCTCACTTTGCTTGTTGGATCTGTCTGCGATGTGGTCCATTTACGGCTACCCGTAAGTTTTGCCTCGCCGTGACTATGATAAATATCATGTGAGCAACATGTTTAAGTCGGTGTACAATTCTATAGCATTATCTTGTATACTCGTACTGTTAACCTGTTCACTTCCTTTGCACTTCATCTGATTTATTATTCCTATTCGATTGAATCAGGTTGACGGTTACAAGCACTTTTAACATCTCTCCCATCTCGCACGATGCCTATTGTCCAGACGCTCACACGATTACATGTTTTCTCCAGTGTATCGTTGAGATGCTTAATTAATAGTTTCATCAGGGTGGATGTTTTGCTCGATTGAATGTTGCATCTTTCTGACAATGCCTGAACTAGCATAAATCCTCGTACCTGGCACAACGTTCCTTTGGTTGTGGTGTTCGCTTCCGTTTATCATTGATCAACCGCAACATAACAATGCTCTGAAACTCACCTCTGGTTTGCCTAGGAATGATCTGGACAGACTTCCGATATAGTTCTGGCTTTGCTGCTTAAATGGGTTAGAATCTGTATCGTTGACAGAACCACAACCGAAATTTGTCGTCTTCGCTTCTACCGGTTTCATTTTACAAAATCCATTTTAAATACTCTTTATGACGTTCTCGCTCTCTCAGTGTAACGCTGTTTCCGTTATTAATTTTTTCAGCATTTTGCAAACTTCTTTGCTGCAATGTGTGATCAACGCCGAATGTCTCCAACCAAGTGCTCATTCAGATATGGTCCTGACGGTTGCATTTGCTGCCCTCATTAAGCTATTCAATTCCGTTGTACGTGTCACGTTGTAACTACTTGATCTCATTCAACAATTGATTTGTTCACATCGAAAAAGATTTAACATTCCCTGCTACCGGGTTTGAGCTGTTTCCCATTTGGTCATTTGAGCATACAATTTACGATGCGTTTCAGGAAACAAAGTAACTGTATCGGTGCACTACTACATTGGCATGCGCGAACTTCATAGTCGCATTCCGTCACGTTGATCAGTTGACAATGCGAAACTATTCACTTTATGCTTGAAGCATCCACCATCTTTAGCGACCCATAAGGACTCGATTGCTGCCTATTGCTATTGTGCACGGATGTGCAATCGTACAGTACTTCTGTGCTGTATGGCTAAAATCGTGCTAAATTGCTTGGCCAATGGTAGTGATCCGCATGCTGAAACACGCTGGAGTCTCACTACCATTTCTATTTCCCCCCTCATATCTGTCTAGGCCTGGGCAACCTCACAGTATCTTAGCCCACGTGCAGTCTATGACTGTGCGGCACTTTGCCTGGATCAGGCTTGTGCTTTCATACCATACCATATTGCTTTTGAGCTTTCGTACAGGGTCCGATTTGACGTCGCAGTGCTCCCTCACTCGGCTTATTAACTCACACCACGAGGTCGCTCGATCCAACCTTTAGAACCTACCCCGTTTTCTGTCCAACCATCTTTTGCGTTGCGAATAACACCTTTCCAACTCTAATCGTTTTACCGCCGTGATAAAGAAGAAGACGCACGCCTAACTTTTATAGTCAAATCTCGATACCCCAACAACCTCCTCAAGCAGTATGTATCGGTTGTCAGTTTAGCCTGATTTGTCAGTCGATTTCGTGCCAACTGGTTCCATTTAAACCCTCGCCGCGTTAGGCTTATTTGACCAACCTTGACGTATCGTTGTTTATCGTTCGACAGCTGTTGACGTCATCCATTTGATCCTTTTTCCTATCATGCTGTCACTCGAGCCGCTCTCATGCAATTCATCAGTAAAATCAAAATTTATGGTAGTGGCAATTGTTATCGTCTTGCTTTTCGTTGTTTCTTGCTCTTGTGCCGGAGAGTGGTGGTCTCTATGTCGTCTAAGATTTCCGATACGATACTCTTAGTTAGTGCACGCCTCTACAATATTTATGATAGATTAGGTTTCCGGTATTATTCAATTTTTCGCTGTGATTTATTCTGGTATCACTCAGTGATTCGCCGCGATGTTCATTTACTGTGATCTTGTCTTTCTAATATCAGGTTTCAAGACGCTTTTCTAGATTCATTCCAAAGGTATCGATCAATCAAAGATATGGATTTGCTATTGTTCCTTGGTCCAGTGTTTGATTAATCTTGTATGTTGTCATGTGAAGTAGCGAGTAAAACTTGCTATGATTCGTGAGTGCAAGCCACAAGGCAGCACTTCTGTGTTGTACAGCTAACACCGTGCTAAATGGATTAGCCAATGGTAGTGAGCTGCATGCGAATACACACTGCAGTCTCACCGTCACTGCTATTTTCCTTTCCCATATCTGTCTAGGAATGGGCAACCTGACAGTATCTTAGCCCACGTGCAGTGTTTGACTGTGCGGCACTTTGACTGGATCAGGCTTGTGATTTCATAGTTACATATATAAAACTTATCCCCTGTGTACCCCTAGGAGGTCTCTTGGCCCTTGTGATATTCCATCAACTCTTCCGTAATGTCAGTGTCAATTTCACTAATTATCTCCTAGGGTTCAGTGGATGCAGCACTGCAGCTTGCACACAACACTGAATTGACGCTTTGCCGCTTTTCTGAAAAGTCACACTTACGCCACGCCGCACTTCAAGTCGAATTGGAACAATGTCTGCGTTCATGTGCCGACTTGGACCGTTGTGAGCGTTTGGTGAATGCTCTGGGTTTGAACCACCCGTTGGAAGCTTCAATCTAGTGAGTATTTGTGGGAATTATCTTTGCGAAGAATCCACCCTGACTTTTTTACTTTACGATCGTGCTTTAGTATGATTCTGTCGTCACTCAGTGAATATTTTTACTGTGATGATTCCCGGTTTAAAATATTCATTTGCATGCTTTTTCGTCACACACACACCCCACGACCGGCTTCGTTCTGTTTGCACCCATCAGGTAGGGACAGTAGGTTTGATGGGATGATATGGTTGGGTGGTTGTGGATTTACTGTCGTGTAGGCTAATTGGCGCATACATTACATGTACGGAACTCAGTAAGACCCGTAGCAGTAGTTTCCTGGTACGTTTTGTATGCTCATCGTGCGGATTACAAATTTGATGAAATGACAGTACTAATCGTGTTGTTGCCTAATGGTACTATTTGTGATTGGAAGTAGAGTCTATCTGCTGCATGGACAAAGGCACTAATTTCATAACGGCTTGACGCGAATCGCTGTGGAAAAAATTGCTGTTGTCGACTAATTTTTTACAAAAGATACCAGCAGAACAACCTCTTTCTGTAATGCTACAATGCAACTGAATTTCGCCCAAGGAAAGAGTTTATCCGACGCGACATTCAATTAGCCGTCAGCCTATTTTTGATTCTATTACCTGGTCAGGGGTGCAGGTTGTTAATATTCACATGCTCGGTTTTTTTAGCGTGCCTCTACTTCTCTGAAATATTTTCCACCATCGGACAGGGTATTATTCTATCCGACTTCTTTAAGCGCCGTGTTTCAAAGAGTCAGGCGAAAGACAATTTGATATATTGCGTATGTTATGTTTTACAAAAACTTAACTTAATAGATAGTTACCGGAAGAACCCCACATTGGAACTCCTTGTGCGCGATTAGACACTCTTGTTCAACTAGTCCCAACAGTACGCATAAAAATTAAAAGGGCAGACCTGTCAGACACAGAGCTTTTGCCCTCTCTCTTATCGAATGGCTGGTTTTGCTGTTGTGTGTACGTATTAATACCGTTTTGCGTTGACAATGTGAATGACACAAAATAGACCATTTAGAATCAGGAACAATGACAGCCTTTAAACATAGTTCGGACTCATTCAGAGGTCTTCATACATACATACTTCGGTGTAAAGTGTGAGTTTTTGATGAAGCGTGTAAATTCATCTACTGATTGGCTGCACGGAATTCGACAGAAAATTAAATTAGGTGACAATGGCAGTGAGACGACATCGTGTTCTTTACCGATGACTATCTGCACCATCATTGTCCCGTCAGAAACGTGAACCCATGCTTTTACACTGAAATTAAGTCCTGTGATTTCACTGACTGTGGCCTTTATCTACGACATGGTACGCCCAAACGGTGGTTTGGTAATGTAATAATTGTAATAATAATAATAATAGATGCCAAACTATCCATTTTTGTCAATTCTTTCTTGAACTTAATCCCACGTGACTTAGCCTCACATAACCTCACAAATCGATTGACTTTCACGAAACTCCCCACCGATAGCAAAGCGGAATTAGAAAAGTGTCGGGGTAACAATATGACGTGCCATGATTTGCTCCAGCGTGTCATTCAAGCCGTCAATGATCGACTGCACCAATACAGCTCGACTCCTGTCCACCCTCATCAAGATCGTGCAAAGAGAATCGAAACGGGAGAACACAAGCCATCCGCCGAATTCCACAGTCCCCTTTCTGACGCGCATGTGCCCATTGGCGGCCGAATCAAAATGGCTCAACTAGGCGTCCGCGCATTCTTGTGTTTGGTACGTTCGCTATACCTACTGCTCATTAATCTTTTGAACGGATGGAGCCGGTGACTCCAAGTGTATCGTTATTTTTAGGGATCATTTTCTGTTCTATCGATTATTCTGATTTTCATCCTATTGGAACGTGGCAGGGTGATAGCAGCCAGTCTCATAAATTTATGTAAAGTTAACCCTATGAGTGTGTGCGCTTGTGATTGTACAAGTTGATCGTGCCAACCTTATCACACAGTGTCATACATGTGCAACTTGTTTGCCATTGTTCCACTGTTTACGCACCCATCCACATGGATGGGGTTAAGCCTATGAACTTGAAAAAAAATCGGCATTTTTATCACTGCTCACAAGCGGCTTCGTGCTGTTTGCAGTCATCATGTAGGGACAATACGATTAGCATCCACAAGAATTGAACCAGTGGAACAAAATGGGAAACAAGTTGCGCTTGTATGCCACTGTTGGATAAGGTTGGTACGACCAACCTGTTCAATCACATGAGCCCCCACTCATGTCGATTAGGCTTGAACCCATGACCATGAACAAAAAGTTCATTTGCATACATTTCCATCACGACCGGTTTAGTGCTGGTTGCGCCCATCAGGTACGGACAGTAGGATCTGGATCCGCATACGCTTAAAACTGTGAAGAATGGTAAACAAGTTTGAGTGTGTGATGGAAATGCAGGCAAATGAGTTTTTTGTTCATAATCATAGGTTTAACCTCATTCTACGTGTTTGGGCACATGTGATTGGACAGGTTGGTTGTTGTAAAGTATGAACTTTTTAACCATAATTATTTGAATCCGTATCCAACAGTGGCATACAAGCGCAACGTTTTTACCATTGTTCCACTGGTTCAACGCTTCTGGATGCTAATCGTGTTGTCCCTTATTGATGAGTGCAAACAGCACGAAGCCTCTTGCGGGCTTTGTGATAAAAATGCCCCCGAGTTTAACCCCATTCACGTGTGTATGTAAATGTCATTGAACAGTTTGGGTGTGGCAGGCCTATTCAGCAATGACTTTAAAGTTCAATCTTTGTTCCGAAACGTGCAATCAATTACTCATTTTGTGAATGAGTAACGCGACATCACCACGCCATATTCATCACTGTGTTCACTGCCACGCATCACAACAAGCTCTTCACGCTACTCCAATGACTAGCTATGCTTCCTAATAAGATTCATACAACACCGCCGAAAGCCAATCTCAACTGTATCCTTAAAAGCGACTAACCGGTGTAAACTCAGATCCCGTGAACCACCGCCAGAGCACTCATGAATATCACTTGTACTTTTGCCTTTCAGACCGAACTCTTCCTCTCCATCGGAAATCATAAACGCGCGACTTCCGCTTTACGTGGTGCAAACGATCTGGCCACGCGTTACCGATTGTATTGTGGACAAACTGTGAGCACGGTGCTCAACCAGGCAATATCAGCCGCGTTTCAACTGGAACCATTCGATCAGGTGCGATTCAACCATTCACTGAGTAGACTGCTGCACCAAGCAGACTACATTTGTCAGCTGCGTGGTTTGATTCATGCCAGTCGTATGAGGGTCTTTGTAGCTTCCGATTCGACAGCCAGTGAGTGTTTCTGTTCAATATGGGACTTCACCGTCACCATCATAAGAGACGGCATTACATGGATAACACTTATTAATGCTTCATTGTTATGCAGTCACGACTTAATTATGTATAAAATAAAAAGGGGGTATGTGGGGGACTTCTTGAGCTACACCGGTTTAGATGGTTAAAACGCATACAAACCCGGCTGAGACGCCCGCGTCTCTTCAATGCCAAATGAATTAAGTTATATGCATGCTTAGAGTGAAATTATCAAGACAGCTTCATTGCGGCTTTAGAGTTACGCGTGATAGCCTGGCTCCACGTAAAATGACGCACAATCATAGACTGCATATGGGCGTAGCTACAGTCAGGCTGCCCAGGCCTAGACAGATATAAAAGGAAGATGACAGTGAAACTCCATCGTGTTTCTGCATGCAGCTCACTAACGGTTGCGAATCAATTTAAGACGCTTCAGGGCGTAGTACATCCATGGGAATAATGCTCATGTATTTCGAATTAACATGATTGCAAATCCAACGATCACTGCAAACACATCATTCCGCATAATTCACAGTACTTTTTCGTACAACACTTTCTGGCCAGTTTATGGACCACTTGCCATGGCACCCCTTTATTCCGAGCCTACACTTTGTGCCATAACAGGCTGATGTCTACCGTCTCTCTTGTTTTCAGTTCTGCAATCTCATTCCCGGCTGCTGGCATCAGCCCTACAATACTTCCGCTCTGTCGATGATCGAAGACGTGTGTTAGATGTGCTCGTGCTTCTGGTGAGTTTATGGTTCGCACAGATGTGCAATCGTGCAGTATTTCTGTGCTGTGCGGCTAACATCGTGCTAAATTGATTGGCCACCGATAGTGAGCTCCATGCTGAAACACGCTGGAGTCTCACTACCATTTCTATTTTCTTCCTATTTCTTTTGTCATATCTGTCTAGGCCTGGACAACCTGACAGTATCTTAGCCCACATGAAGTCTCTGACTGTGCGGCACTTTGCCTGGATCAGGCTTGTGCTTTCACATCACATCACATTGTGTCCAGAGCGTCTCCTGATTTATTCTGACGTGACAGTGAATCTGAGGCCACGATATTTGTATCCGCCAAAATAATCCACATTTACATACATTTTCATCACCCCCACACGGCCGGCTCCGTGCTGTGTGCACTCATCAGAAGTGACGGCACGATAAGGATTCGCATGCTTTGGAAAAGTGAATGGCTACAGTTCCGACGTATGATACTGATGGAATAGTTAGTGTTGGTTACGGCTACGCGAAGTTTATAGTGGATTTTCACACGGTATTTTATCCAGTTTGCCGACGGTGTCCGCAGTTGAGTATGTGAACTCGACGAACACCGAAAGATTCGCTTGCTATTCATTACTTCAATTTTGTCTAACTTTAATATATCGAATGAATAAACTGCTTCATTTTGAGTTAGTTTTACCGTGAAATCCAAATTTTCCAAGAGCCACTTTGCTGACCTACCCACATTAACAAAAAGATCATTTGCATGCATTTCCATCACACTCTACACGACCGATTTCGTGCTGTTTGTACTCATCAGATAGGAACAGTAGGATCAGGATCCGCATGCGGCTACATTAAGTTTTGCTATCATAGAATGATCGAGCTGAGTTCAGATTACTCTCATAGCTGATGACAGCCGTTCAATATTTCCCATGAAATTAACGTAACCAATTAGAGCATGTGTTAGAAACATGCCAGGAATTCCCCTTTGTATCCCGACGAATTTGTAGTCATGGGCACAGCTTGACCTGAAAACCATTCTTTTGATATAGTTGGTTTAGCCCACCGCGATGTTCAAATACTGAATCAGTGATTGAACAAAGTTAGAGTTTGAAGCCACGGTGTTCCAATACCAAGTCACAAGGTGATAATTGATCAAGAGGCTAAAGAAGCTGAGCGATTCCAGCTTAAGTCTAGATCCACCCATAAATGACGAGTGTATTCGTAAAGGGATTTGATCGACAACATCACCAACTATAATCATGCTGCCCAGGCTCAATCAATTTATGATCCATGATCGGAAAAGGGGGTGCGTCGAGTCTGCTATTTTAGATTGAACTAAATCAGGCCCAGTTTGATTCCCATATCTCAGAAACATTTTGAAAATACAAAAGGTGTTCGGTTATTACTTTTTGTCTTTTCAAACTCAAGTATCCACTGTTTTTTGCTCTATAATCTCTTCGGGGTGATTGAAGCACAAACCAGCTTCAATGATATATAGATCTCCCTTGAAATGAACTTGTTGAGATGTGATGTAATCATTTTCACCAAATCCGATCAGATCAATGTTTGCACACGCTTCGGCAAATATTCTCATTTCTCGCGGTTTTGTCTATTTTGATCTATCCCGGGTTCTTACCCAGTATATAACCACATTAACTAACTTCATTTTAAGTCCAAATCTGTTTTGTTCATTTCAAAGGCGGCAGTTTTAAACAAAACAGGAAACAACGAACAGCGTGATACGGTTTCACGTGCCTTTTGGGATCTTTTGGAAGAACATCGATTTGGCCCACTGCAGAGCAAACCAACTGTTAATGTGTTTTGAGATACAATATCAGCAGTACTTTTATACATTCAACATATCTCCTTTTTACTTCACCATTCAATTAATGTTGTTGGGCTGATGAGATTTCAAACACATTATAAGATGTGGAACAAAACGCAACGATGTACGTGATGCTGCTTGTAAAATACAAACAACTGAATCAATTAAAATCACGTCCGCCTGGCACTTCTCAGTTGAAGTTCTTTCATTGGTATTGGTTTGTTTCGATAAACTTGCTGAGAGTCATCATATACTAAAGCACGGATGTGCAATCGTGCAGCACATCCGTGCTACGCAGCTAACGCCGTGCTAAATTAAGTGGCCACCGGTAGTGAGCTGCATGCGAGTACACGCTGGATTCTCACTGCTATTGTTATTTTCTTCCCTTAGCTCTTTAGGCCTAGGCAACCTGACAGTAACTTAGCCCACGTACAGTCTGACTGTGCGGCACTTTGCTCGCATCAGGCTTGTGAGTTCATACATACAAAGTTTGGAGCAAAACGTAAATGGGTGAATCGAATTGGATGTCACTAGCAGGTGACTTGACCCAGTACTTTTTTCCACAGCGATAAAAATGATAAAACGGCATGCGTTTAGCAAAGGCATCCGGGGTGATCTTTTAACCAGTTACAAAATTCATATGCATCTATATAGTGTTTGGTGAATTATCTAAGCAGGTAACACAATGATTGACGCACTGGTGGTGATAGAGCTTTTTACATTGCGCAACTACAATGGTAATCAAAGCTGAAGAACATCAGATGGATAAAAAGCAAAATTGTAGTGATTGACAGGAAACGTTTTGGCTTACGTTTCAACAATGTCGATTATTATTCATTGATATGATATCTTTGGATTTGATAGAACTGAAAAAACAGGTTGACTAAGCCTAGCAGTTGTGGCACCGATATTAAAATACGTTTTCAAAAATATGTTTTGCGATGTTGGCACAATGCTATAGGTAGAGCGAATTTAGAACGGCAGTATCCTTGCTTCTTTTGCTTTCATGACAAACGTTGATCCGCTTTACAAGCCTATAATTTTATCCAATGTAACAATAAAAACGTGAGCTTTATGGTATTCATATATTCTGTATTTGCACTACAGCAATATTAAATCACGTATGATACGGAGTTGACCAACTTCAGCAACAACAATCTATTCACAGCTTATTGGCTGGTCATTGGGGGTCTCAGGATGGTCTGATTATTTTTCGGAAAAGGGAGTTGGTGGTCCGACTTGCGTCTAATTTATGCAGGGGTACGCATTTACAGCTACCGTTGTCAGAAGGTTGGAACACTGTATGCATTCGCATCCAGGCGGCAGCAGCAGCATATAACCCGTTGTTCTCTACATAAACAAATAATTTTTCTGATTTTGTTTGTCATAATTGATCTTGATTGGACATTTTATAGACCCTTGACTAACGACGCGGCCTACGGTCCGAGGGCCTTGTTATTAATAGATGAAGGCATTCCGAATATACATTAAAATTGAAAACTCTACCCACGTTGTACTCAAAAACCAGTAATTCACCACTAACCTCCGCTTAATTTGTTTCATGACAATCAGGACAGAATTTCTCATAAAAACGGAGAAGAGGAAGGTATAGATGTATAAGGATAAAAGGAAAAGAAACAATTGAGAAGCTTACTTCTCTTATATGAAACAGAAATCAAGTAGTGTGAATGAGTACGTAAAAATACAAAACGACTTCCTCGTAGATTTACTACCATGCATCATACGAAGCTATACTCATCCTTACACACGACGGGCGCGCGACCTTTCAAACATTAGTGAAGTGCGTACAGCAAGACCCGGGCTGAATGGATAAATTTTCCGCCCGGCAGAATGCAAACTCCGAAAGTTGAAATGCCCTCGCTGCGCAATTCCATAATGGCATCAATAAAAAATTAAATACGAAAGAATTGTCATCCTCGTCGGGCGACAATCGTGATTGGAAATTTTGGTGTGAAATCGTGCACAGAACTAATTGTTATTTTTGTGCGGAATACGATTGAATAACAACCTATTGAAAAACTAATTTCGAGCTACTGAGTCGGCTGCGATGAGTACGGCGCTGTTTAGAGATACATGAAAGAGCAAAGATGTGATCGACACAAACATTTACCAAGGAGAAAGCAGTTGATAGCTGTCGAACTTGCGATTTCCTACCTCATGTTAATATTCAAAGGCATATAGAGGCTAACAATCGCTTAATAACAAATTGAGAAAGTTATATTTCAGTAATATGGATGTATGATTATCGCCGGAGAGGCATATACATTACTCTAGCTACATCATGTGCTTAATCAACGAAACTTACAAAATTATAGCATCTACGCATGTTCGGTGACTCTACAGTATTTGGTTAAAGTGGTGTCGGATGTGCAACCGTGCAGTAATTTTGTACTGTGCGGCTAACACCGTGCTAAATTGAATTGCAACCGTTAGTGAGCTGCACGCTCAAACACGCAGGGACACTTCTATTTTTCCAATATCTGTCTACGCCTGGGCAACCTGACAGTATTTTAGCCCACGTGCAGTCTGGGCAAGGCTTGTGCTTTCATACATACATACACAATGTTAGATCGGATCCCGTTCGACAACAGCCTGTATTCATTGAGACTGCAAGGTCATGCAACAGGTCGTAATCGTAATAAACCATACAAATCTTTTCTGATTGCTCAAACTTCAATGTGTTTTATGCGATGGAATTTATTGGACTAGCATCGAGGAGTGCGTTTTATCTAAGTTAGAGACACGAATGTTTGTAGCTATCTATAAAAGATTATTCCATGAATGAAAGGAGTGATCTAAATTGTCGTTAAAGTAACAAGGGAGAAAAGCTGTTTAAATTCTGTTGGGAGCGCAGGCTTTATTTTGTCATTCAAAACGCCTCCTTTCTAAAAGACAATCATTGACCGTCTCGTTTACACAAATCGATTATATTTCTATCAACTGCTAATAACGGCTTTGTAGTGATTAGGTGTACCATTGTGCAGTACTTCTGTAGCGTGAAGCTAACACCGTGCTAAATTCATTTGCCATCGATAGTGAGCTGCATGCGGAAACACGGACTTTCATTTCCATTTCTATATTCATTGTCATACCTATCTAGGCCTGGTCAGCCCGACAGTATCCTAGTCTACGTGCAGTCTATGATTATGCGGCCCATTGCCTGGATCAGGTTTGTGATGTCATAGAAACATAAGGGATTAAACGCACGATTGCCGTTTTTATTGTGGCATGCATGTCATCATAACACTAGGTGCCACAAAATCAGACACTGCGTGTGGTCTAAGAAACAATCTAGCATTTAGTCACGCGTTAGCCAACGTTATATTTTTGCGGGGCCTTCAAATCGGCCGTGCATACAATTAATTTCTCCAAGGGTAAAATGCATCAAATATTTTCGGATCAACTGAGGTCAAATTTGGACGTGCACTTTAGAACGAAGTACGAGATACCGGGACTTGCAGTGAAACGTTTGACCCAAAAACTTTTACTTGTAAACTGGATCGTATGTCAATCAATTAAGACGGACAAGAAAAATCGTTCAGTCGACAAATTGTAACTTGATGTCGGGACATGTTTATCATTTTTTAAATTTGTGGTGAAATTATTGTAACAGCTGAAAATTCGTGTGTACGAATAAAGTCAATTTCTTCTCTCTTCTCTTAGTCTGTACTACGATCAATGCGGTTTGGCGGGAAGCCTATAAAAATCTAAACGTAAATGAATACGGTCAGACTGAATGACCCAACCCGTCTCATGCAGTTTCAGACCAACTTGATTTTTCAGCTTTCTGAAGTTTACAAAAATAGTACAGATTAGCGGTGGGTAAGAATGCAACTCTTATCAAAAACAGCTGAGATGAATAGTTATGTTGGCATCTAGTGCAGCAAAAAACTGGCTTTTGGTGAATACTAATTCATTAGTATAGATGTATGAATAAAATCACAGGCAAAGTGCCGCAAAGTCAAAGACTGCACATGGGGTAAGATACTGTCAGGTTGCCCAGACCTAGACAGATGTGGAAAAGGAAAATAGCAATGGCAGTGAGATTTCAGCGTGTTTTCACATGTAGCTCACTACCGGTGGCAAATTAATTTTGCACGGGTTTGTGGACCAACGCCAGGAGCTTTTGGTTGATAACATGCATGATGCACCACAAAAATTACCCCTTACAATTGCCAGTATGAAGAAAGACCGAGGACGAGACTATGAAAATGGAGTCTGCGGTGGTTGTAGGTAGTCATAAAAATTTTCCAACTCATCGGAACCAAGGGTAGCAAGCGGGTAGTTAGGTGAATGTGCCTGGAAATCGTTGTGCGCGGTTGAGCTCCCGAAAGCACGTCTTATAAGTAACTGTGATCCGATGTATAATAAATCAATACATGTCATTTTCTTTCGCAATTAAATTTCAAATTGTATAAAACAGAACATGGATTTCTTTCAATATATTTGCTTGCACACCTGATTGTTCGATAATTATACCGTTGTAGCTATTGTATTGAGTTTCGTACTTTGTTTATGTCGATTATTAGTTTTGAGTAGTAGACGCTTTTCCACGTGCATTTATTATTCCACCGTGGTATCGGTTGTTTGTGGACGAGTATTTTCTACCGTACACTGATGACTAACTTCTCCATATAACAGCCCGTCAGGGATGTCCTCAAACAATACATATTCCCGTGGAGTTCTGAATTGGAATTACTATTGTACGTGGATATCAACAAAATACACGCAACCTGGCGATCCGAGTTGCATCCTACTCGCTGACAACTAGCGTTCGGCACCTAATATTACACCGATACAAATCAGTTCGCCCACGCGCTACACGAGGATCGACCAACATCCTGGTGGCGTGAAGTTAGTAAAATAGTGGAATATATTTGACGTTATCGATTTACTGCGAAATATTTTTTCAGGAACGATTTATCTTTGTAGATGGTACGGATCATGTAACCAACAATTTAACTATTGAAAATAGTGATTGAGGTATGAGGAATGACTACGAAGACCTTCAATTGAACGGATCATATACTGCTTATTCAAATTTAAATTTTCAGATGCAGTCAGAAAATTAACGTACTAGTTCTCTTAGAGTTTGTTTTTCCAATAGAGATAACGTAACATGAACTACGAAGCTAGTTAGATGGAATTGCCAACTGACAATAGTTGACATTTGATTAGTAAAAGTATGTGAAGCAAAATTAAGATCAACAGTTCAACTTATTCGTTTCATCGTCCGACAACATATAAAAAAGAAACCAGCAGAAATGAAAAATATATTGACAAAAAATAAATTATCAGTGTCCGACGATAATACTGTTTATGGGAACAAATATGAGCTTGATAACGAAACCGAGAACACCCATCGCTAAAAATCCGACTGCAGTGGCGATCGCATTCTTTTTAAATTCTGTTCTGGGTTAAACAGACATAAAACATACCTTTTCTGTCGGGTTTCGTGCATCTGTTAATGAAGTGCACTGAATCTTTAGAGAACTTTATAACAGGTGTTGTGAATGTCGAAATTCTATCCATTACGAAAATCTACGTATGAACGTGTCAAAAATGGCGCCACTTGCAAGGAATAATAACTGGTAACATAAAAGTATTTGGTTTTCATCACAAAAATTCTTAAGTCAATTTTAGCGTTTTGGTGGTTTTACGTGATTTCACATTGTCATATAGAGTTTGAAAACCGCATTTTGCTTAAAACGCTACATAGCAGTGACAATGATTTACAATTGCTTCTTCTTAGTAATCGATAGCAGAAGGGATAAAATCCCGTTTAAGCTTCATCATGGCAATAAACTTGGGTGACTTCTGCTGACATTTCAAGCCCTGAGAGTAGAGGAACACCACATTATCACTCCGGGGATCAAGTCCATTCGTCTCAACAAATGCTGATCCAACGCGCTTTGGAGTTGCTGTTCTGATGGTAGAGACATGAGCCCTTTCGTTAGAGAGTTCCAAGTGTTCACCACCCGCGTGGATAGCGTGCTCGTATTACTCAGCTTTGGCTTTTCAGGCTTCTGCTACTTAAGGTCATGTCCACGAGTCCTCGACTCACCTACTAATCGGAAGTACCGGAGGATCTCGTCTCCATCTTGACCGAGAAGAATACGGCGTGTCAGGAGCAGGACAAATATTTCCCTTCAAATTTGTAGGGAGGAAATTTTGAGTAAGCTCCTTCTATCCTCGTACGCGAGTTGACGCATTCCACAAACCATCTTACTGCCTCTCCAAGGAGTCGCATTCGCCTTTAGACTGAGGAAATGCAACTTGTAGCCCATATTCCAACAGAGGCGAACATACGCAGAGAAAAGTGTCTGTAAAATTTGCGTTGTAATGGTCGCAAATAAACACCGAATCGCCCAAAGCACCCTGAAAGCGCTGCCTATTCTCCGACAAGTGTCAGCCTTCGACTTCAAGGAATCCATAAACAGAATCCTCAAGTCTTTTTTTACCGTCACCGCTCTAATAGGCTACCTTTAATAAAGTATTCACTATTAGTGTCATCAGAGTATATGCGGATGACCACTGTCTTGTCCTCATTAATAGGCAGTGACCAGCGATTTGTCCAGCTGACTACGTCATCAACTGCTTGTTGCAGTTGCTTGTGGCCATCGCAGGAACTGACAGAGGCCCACAGTTTCAGATCATCCGCGAATAAAACACAATCGATCGCTACCGCGTCCGGAATATCATTCACGAAAACTTTGAATAACAATGGGCCAAGGACAGATCCCTGCGGCACTCCTGAGCTTGCTATCATCTCTGAAGATAAAACTCCATTCAGCTCTACATGGTTTGACCGCCCTTAGATGAATGCCTCAATCCACTTAAGTAGACAAACTTGAATACTCAAACCGTCCAGCTTGACATGCAATCGGCGGTGGGGCACGCGGTCGAACAAAGTCAATAAAAGCACACCAACTTTCTCGCGCCAGGAGCAGATTGCTTACGCATGAGCGATGTTTGGTGAATCCATGTTGTTGTGGACACCAACGCCCACACCCCAAAAGAAAGTGCTCTATTTTCCTTTTGATCAAGTTCTCTAAAATTTTACCGATCACAGAAGTCAAAGTGACCGGCATGTAATTAGCGGGACTACTAGGGTCCCCAATCTTGAACATAGGTTTAATAATACACTGTTATCATTCTTTTGGCAGGACCCCTAATGTTACAGATTTTTTATACAAACTGACCAGCGGAAAGCACAACAATTCTGATAGTGTTCGTAAAACCAACGGATGAATACCGTCTGGTACTGGCGCGGATTATGTCCAACTGTTCCAACAGGAGTCTAACCGTCTTTACATCTACATCAAGATCAGACTGGACCTCACTGTTATTAGAGACAGAAGGGTATCACTGTCATCCAGACAGTACATGGGGCATATTGCTTAGTCATGGCCTCAGCTTTCAAACCATCCTCAGTAATGTCTACCCCATTAGTATCTATCAAATTAGGAATATATGGCGACGCCTTTGTGCGGCGACGAATGTATGCGAATAGCCGTTTTGGTGCACAAGTAGACTCGTAAATTAATGGCTGCTTGTACAACATGTTTTTTGTGTTTTAATGCCGTGCAAAGGTTTCTAGCTTGCTGATAATTGTCATAGTCAGTGGCGTTTTTCCGGCTTACGAATATCGACCAGAGCTTTTGACCTTGCCGCAAAAGTTTCCGTAGCTCCTTGTCAAACCAAGGGGGACATTTCACCTTACGACAACGTGTGGACAATGGAACAGCAACCTACATAACTGTCCAAATATTATTACGGATCACCAGCCAACAATCTTACACGTCAGCTGATTGATCGTAAGACCAATCGAGAGATGAAGCAACATCCCTTGACCTACCCACGTCTGCCTTCCAAAAACTGTTTCTGGTAATTGGATCTTCTATCCAGCCAGTGTTGCGTTTTCAAATAAATCTTAAGGTGGCATGATCATTACAGCCTAATGCAGCTTCCGTTCGAAGCAGAGTAATATCGGACTGCGTTGGAGTGAATACCAAACCGAAAATGGACTTACATCCAGTGGGACCTACTCTGGTCGGATAAGAAACATGCTGCACGAGGCACACATCAACCACAGCGTAGAATAAGTCCTGCTCGAATGACCCAGAACCTTCCTCTAGCGAAGTCCAAGCAATACTGGGATAATTAAACTCGCCATTAACCAAGCAGTTTGAGGATCTATCATATTGACATATCTGTGATACTAGTGTACCCGTCTGAGTATTGGGAGAACGATAAACGATACCTATTGTGGCAAATAAAGCTGCAGTCCTTATACGGCACCATACACTCTCAGCTATACAGGCAGTCTGCTGGAAGCGAGCCAACACTGCGAAGGAAATATGTTGTTAGAAGTACAGGGAAACCCCACGTTTGTTTGACCTGAGCGAAAGGGTCTATATCCAGTTAGGGTCAGCTCGGGATCATCCTGCTCCGGTGAGAGTCAGGTTTCTGTCCCCACAATGATCGCTGGAGTGTCCCGGCTAATCCGATCGAAAAGTTAATCCAGTTTGTTTCTCAAGCTCCTCGCATTAAAATCAATCACTTTCAAAGATCCAAATTCATCCGAATGTCTACCGTCAGAGGTTCCCAACAAACATTGGCCCCATCCACACAACCCGAAAATCCACAATGCGCAAGTTAGTTTCACCCGCGGCTCTGCGCTAGCTATTCACCTGAGTAGCTTTTCGCATTTTCACCCGATCTTCCTGAGAGAGATCACGCAGGAGTCGAAGTTCGCTACCCTTTAACCTGTAACACCTATTTAACAGTAATGTCACTTGCTCAGCGGAGTCTAACACAATCCTTAACGGTCTGTGGTGATCACCTGGCGCTGGCCTGTGTCACAGACGAAACGCTGTGTGTAACGCTACACCTTCGTCGAAAAGGGAGGCAATAGCAGAATTTAAGAAATCCCGTTCCTGTTTAACCCTGTCTATCACCAAAGCACCGGTTTGCTACGGCGCATTGTGAAAAATGATGCAGGATCTTCTACTTCTATCAGTAATAAAGCTCTGGTTTTTATTCTTGATTGCTTTATTTATGTGTGGCACTTCCTGGACCTCTTTGGGCTTAAGAAATTTCGTTGCCCCGCAAAACTAAGTTCATCTTTTGAACCGAGTACAGGTGAGGAAGCAACTTCCTTAAAGGTGCGTACACGCAAACTTGCTGTACACAAGATGTGTGGTAGTTTTCCTCCTTCGAGGGTGAGTAACTAATTACAATTCCCTCACCAACACCTTCAGAGGTCTTATCAAAAGCCGTGTCAACTTCAAGGTGAGTACTTGCGACCTTATTACCAGGCGGTTAAAGACATATGTTACATATCGTGCGAATGATATCGCGTGATATTTTCTGAAGCCGAAGATACATTTTCGGCTTCATTGAACAACATCGAATATGTATCCACATTAAACATATTTCACATTGAACAGCTTCAGCGTTATTGGCGACCTGTTTCGATCAAACCAGACAAGAATCCCCAGAATGAGCAGCAGAGCCCCCATTCTCTTGAGGCTTCCTTGCAGTCGGTGCTGCATGATCTCCTTTCGCAGATTTACGAGTCGTAGCCTTGTTTAAATCCGTTGAAAATAGAATAAACTTTCTTGTAATTACCTTGAAATAGCTCGGATATCCACAACAATATCAAAATATCGTAATTTAATTTTTGCTTACAAGTTGCACAGATTTTCGAAATTCATGCATTGTGTCAGTTCACCTATTAAATGTACAAAATGATTCGAAAATCTTCTCTTTGCTTCTATTCGTATGGCAAGAAAAAGGTTTCTAAAATTATAGTGTTAGACATGTGCATGCGTTGGTCGCATCCCACATGCTCTGGACTGTCCCCAATTCACTATAATTTTTATGCAGTACATCGATGGCTTACCTGGCTATGAGCTGACTTCCTGAAGTCCGTAGAATCTTCGGTTCATGAGCGAAAGCGTTTTAAGGAAAGTGACCATTCTCCTCCACGTCCTTCTTCGAAGCCCAAAACCTTTGCTGATTTAGCTTGATCTGTGGTCTCCTCTACCTCAAGACTGCATACCACTCCCTCGAGTCCACTAAAGGCGATACCATAGCCATCCTCCTGTCCTTCGGAGGCGTCCTGGGAGCAATTTAGGGAAAATCGAGGTGGTCATACTAGCCCAACAAAGGAGTTTCGCTTACTTGCCGCAAAGTTCACAACTTGGAAAAGTGGGTTGCTGAGCTGTTAGCTAGAAACCCAGGTAGCTCAAAATTGTCAAGAAATGTATTTATCTTGATGAAGCTTAAGCTTTTTGTTCTACCGTGGTCCAAACGCTTGTTTGGAAGAAGATGCTCTTTTTAAAATTAAGCATACGTCTCTTTTGGTAGCACCACGAAATAAACTGGGAGTACGAAATCTCGCATTCACTGGGGAATGTAAACGACCTTCTGGACTGGCTACACTCGCATGCACTCCACCAACAAGTTAACGAACCAACTAGGTTTCGGGAGGCTCAGTCTCTATCAATTCTAGACCTAGTAATTTCAACTGCTGAAGGCGGTATATAATATTCGGTCTTTCTACCTCCACATAGGAAGAGCGACCATGTAGTAATTGTCTGCGAGTTACTCTTGTCTATTTGTAAACCCTCACTTAAGCTTAATCGATGTGTGCATGGGATGGACCATGCTGCCCGAATGCAGGCAGTAACACCACTCCCATGGTAAAAATGACCATGTGAATGAGATGTGGGAACCATTGAAGAAAAACATCCATCAAATCCAGGATCGATTCACTCCTCCCGTACCCGTCAGTAAAAATTGTAAACCTCAGTGATGGTCAGCCTTGGTATCACGTAGCGTACATCACCACACCGCAAGATGGAGGCGTTACAATCTTGCTTTCTCATGTGGGATTTCGGCCCGTTACAAGGAAGCGCAAAATATTGCCGTTTCCATGATACGTACCGCAAAGGTTTCTTGCGGAACGAGATTCACCCAAGAGGCAAATACATATCAGAAGCGAGATCACTTTTACATTCAATCTAAATGCTACATGTGAATAGTAGTAGGTACCTTGAGAATAGACGATGGTTTTTCTGTCATGGCAAGCATAGAACAAGCTTGCTTGTATTCCTTGCATTTTTAAGGCGTGCAACGTCGAGATGATAATTTGAATTTCTCTGTGCCATAAATTCGGTGTGCACTCACTAAACGCCACTTCTACAGCGACCTCACATTCGAGGTGCACAATGTCGAGACTATATTGGTAGGCCAAGCATAAACAAGTCGTCAGGGCAAGATAACACCCATTCATCCTCAATTAGCTGCCTCGTTCACAGAACCTTTTAGAACACCCCTGAGACACGTACACATTCTTTGGGCTGACGAACAGTCGTTGTAAGGCCTATCCCTATGAGAGGAGCTTCTTCGGTGGTCAAAAATTACCACCCAGTTAGCCTCACTAGTGTACAATGTAAGGTTATGAAAATGTTGATCCGCGACGAACTTGTTGGATATCTAGTCAAAGATTATCAACTAAATGCCGCACAACAAGGATTCCTAAAATGTAGGTCATGTCTGACTAACTTGTTTTGCTTTCTAAACGATGTAATAAGGAGTATGGTTGATGGTATAGCGGTAGAAGTCTTTTATCTTGAATTTAGTGTGGCTCTTGATTCAGTCAACCACACGCTCTTGCTTATTAAATTTGTAGCCGTAGTATCAGGAGAACTACTTGGCTGGATCCGCGCATTCCTTAGTGACCATTCCTTTATTGTCAGGGTAGATAATACAAACTATGCATGTGCATATATAACGAGTGGGTTTTCCAGGGCACACTTTTCGGGCCGTTGCTATTCCACATCTTCATTAATGCTCTGGCTAACCAAGTGCGATCACCCTGTTATATGTTTGCTGACGACGTAAACATTGTCGGCAGGTCGGATAACTGCGATCTGATAAATGACGTAGAAGCTGTGACGAAATGAGCGGTTAAGTGGGACATTTCACTTAACCAAGAAAAGAGTCACTTGCTCTCTACACTTGCATGAAACATGATTGTCTCTACCACCTCAGCCCAAACGGAGGTCCGTAGGGTTAAATCTACTAAAGACATAGTAATCATAATCTCCGCAAAATTAAAGTGAGCCGAACTATGCGCTGCTGTGGCTCAAATGGCCGGGAGTGAACTCTTTTGACTACGTTCAGCCCTTACTTGCAGAAAAGCTTAGGTGCTGTTGCCCATTTACGAGGCAATAGTAAGATCTTCCAGAGACCTTCAAAGTGGTCAAATGATTGAACTGTCTCGAGTTCGATGACTTCTTTCGGTTCTCTACTTTGGTTGGTACATGAGGGCACAGTCTTGAGAAAAGTAAACAGCACATAAGGCTGGTATCCAGAACGCACTTCTTTAGCATCCGTGTAGTGAACGCATGCAACTCACTCCCAGCCGAACTAATTTTGAAACTTCAGTAAATGCGTCTAAACATGGGTTGGACGAACGGTTACAGGTGCTTTTTCTGGAGCATTACTGTTTAGATTGAATCCATCCCAATTTATTGTCAAAAACAACAAAAAATATTGTTAAAATCTGTTTGAAACACAATAAATCGTTTGTTTTCCAAATCATTCATTTTTGTCGAAATTAATTGCTGTCCATCGTCTTTTCATTCGATTGGACAGGCAACAAGCATTAACTCTCCAACTTTTCGGCAATGAGATCTTTCCCAACTCCCATTCACAGGTACACACGCCGGAGCTACCGACGAATCAATCCTGTTAGTGGAGGGCGTTTTCAAGCACACCTCCGAAAGAATTTGGGCACTCGTTTCTACTTGGTCGACTATCGCACTGTAATAATGATACTGATACTGATACATCACCACATGTTCACATATGGTAATTTACGAACGCTCTGATAGAAAGTCAATTACAACTTTTTCCGTTTTGTGAAATGGTTGAGAATTGATGATTAATTTATTCCAAATAAATAATTAGCAACAAATTATTCAAAAACCTTTCATGGAGAATCCAATCAGTTTTATAATCACTTGCTTTTTCTTGCTTTTTCTGAATCTTTAGTAAGTTCATTTGTCTAGGAGTAAAACTAGAGTTTTTCCAAATTATTTTTATTTTCTTCTGATTAGCTGCTCTAGTAGTACTCAACATGTATTTCCTTCTTTTTTTACAAACCGTTATATCTTATATGTCATCCTCACTTCAAGGAGTTCAACTTCAACAGTAAAGGTGTCAAGATTTTGTTGTGGATTTTGAATGCGCGAATTACACGCGTTCATTTAATTCAAGGTATTCAGACATGAATAAATCTCACTGTGGGTTGACGCAAATTTCTGCTGCTAACACCGTTTTAGCGTCTTAAGGCTATCACTGATAAGATTTGCCTATTTGTTTTGAGAAAACAGCGTGTCATCACCCATATCATATAACTGTAGACAATCTTAATCATATGCAGATGTTGTGCATGCGCGTACCAGGTTTTAAACAATCACTCTGTCCGGGGCGAATGTAAAAAATGATAGCTATTCCTCTCGAACTACCATTCGAAATAGCTTTATCAGAGCAGTAAATATGTCTTAAGTTTTCCAGAAGCGTCCAATGAAGAGTGAGCCCAGAGAAAACAAAGTTACATACAGGTAAAATCCGCTGTATATGTTCAGAAAAATCGATGAGGAATTAAAAGGGTTGTTTTCAAAAATTGTGACGCTGCACATAACTTAAATCGCTCTAAGGATAAGAACTTGGAAAGATATCGTACTCACATTGCGGAATATATTTTAAGACGTTTACCCGCTATTTTATCTGAGTTTCATCCAAGGGTTGTATTTTACCAAACCTGGTTGTATGCGCCTCATGCAATGACAAGTAACATTAGTCACAAGTAATTTGCATTCGATGCTATTGACCTGATAATAGGAAAGGTGGCGGGGGTGAACTCACTCTGATGTATGAATAGTAAATCACTGGATCAGGCAAAAGTAATGAGTGAAAGGGACCAACTGTTTTTAGTGTCCTGAGCTGCTGAAATATATCACTCTCAATTGGGCTTACTGATTTTTGAATGGAAATTAATTCCCTCGGAAATAAATCTTCAGTGATTCCAAACATATGATTTTATTTATTGAAATTTTGCGGCATGATATTGTGTGTCGCTTTGTTTGAAATAACTTACCACACTCACGTACGTTTTCTGTGAGCCTCTGACAAACCAACAAGATCTAGAACCACAAACTAAAAAGTGACAAGTTACTCATCTCGGTTTCTTCTTCTCTAATTAATTTTGTAGTAAATTAATCCCAACGCTGAAAATTCGTGTACAGGAATCCAACCCTTTTTCTTCTTTTTGCTAAACCAAATTGATCTAAATTTTATTTAACGAATTATGCGAGGGGGATAATATAGCACAGGAAACTAATGATTTGATTGATAACTAACGCCGAGCATCCGAAACATACGTAAGTATGACCTTTCCCCAGAGATTGATCATGTTTAACATGCCTTGGATTTTCAAGAATAAAATTTATTTATTTATTTATTTTAGAATAACTTTTACAAACGTTCTTTTACACATTTAGTATATTCATGAAACATTACGCTAAGTATACGTTTACCACTACATGATATTTTGTGATTGATGCCTTATAAGTGACAGTGAAAATATCTCATCATTATGTGCGATAGATGTGACTATATGCAGTTTCTCCACTTCAGGAATATGGTCTACATATTTCGTGTACAGGAATTTTTCCAACTAGTATATTCGTTCAACGTTTTTCATGTATCCTGATTTGCTATAAGTCATCAATTGAAATGGCTTGTGTCTACGTTACTCCCACTGCCGCACATTCGGATATTACTCAGCTGAGTAAGACGCTTAAAACTTACTCCATTTAGCCATTGGCTTACTTAACTGAGGGAATTTCAAACTTTGGGGAAGACTGACCAATGGCAACTGGTGTTTTCTCCGGGAAATCTGCAATCATACTCGAAAGGCTTCACAATCATGCATTGCGCAATCTCATGACTAAACCAAAAGAGGTTTAGTCCATCCCTTACTTTATTTATTCTCGATTTAGTTTTATCATCCAAACTCAAAACCTGCAAATATTGTGAACATCGAATACTGCTTGGAAAGAGTAATCACTTAAACGTCAACTCTCTAGATCTAAACCAACTGTATACTTGTAGAATATGGGTTACTCCAAGAAATTTTGATTATTTCCTAAAATACTGCTGTGGTTCGAATGTATGTAAACATATAGTTAGAATATACAAATATCTAAGTTACAACACCAGCATATTTTTACAGCATTATCTAATTAGATTTGTGAACAAATTAATCTGAGGAAAAAACAAATAAACAAATTCCAAAACATAAGAAACTTCTTGTATGATAATCTATTTGTAGCTGGGAATTAGTGTCAGGTTCCCTATGGTCTAAGCATGTTTCATGAAATACTAAGACATGTAGCACATTTATCTATATTTATTCTACCTCGTAAAATATATTTAATCCTGCATTTACTTTAGACATATTTATCCAGATCTACTCAATCCAGTTCCTACTGCGAACAAATTCATCTGAAAAACAAAACAACATTGCTGAACATAGAAAACTACTCCTCATGATTATCTTTTTGCAACGTGCTTTACGAATTTTAAAAATTCTATCCTGATGTCCTCTCACCATGCTAGTGAACAGCACATGCTTCATTCTTTTCCAAAACTTTTGCCGAATACCTCGCAGTCTGACTCGTTTCTAGCTTTCACCTTCGAATGCTGAGTGTTTCTCAATGAAACGAAGTCAAGGCAATAGGCGAAATTATTTTGCCCTGATTGCCTCATAAGTCTGGAAATTTTACTATTCTGCTTACATAATCTCCCTCTAACACGGTGTATAATATTTTGGAACCCATGTTTTTCATTTCTATAAGTTTGTAAAAAATATATACGTTCCAATATTTCCCTACTACTTTTGCCCACTATTTGATAGAGGACCTTAATAGAATGACCTTAATTGATAGAGATCCTCAATAAGAGCAACTCTTATCAGCACTAGGGGATAAGATTTCGGTCCAGTTGTCGGGAAATTCCCTCAGTGTGTTCAGGATTTGGGAGTACTGGTTAGGGTTGACTTCAAATTGGCGGACCAATGTGACGCTGAGGCTCAGCGTGCAACCAAGGTTCTTTTTCGGCTGAAATAAGTGCTATCAAGCAGAAGACCCGATGTATGCCTGCCACTTTACAAGGCATTAGTTTGGCAGCATCTCGAGTATTGTGTTCAGGCGTGGTGTCCTCACTACAAATAGGACATTCTTTGACTTGAAAGCGTACAGCGCCTTGCAACTCGCATGAATGAGTGTCAGCAAGGGAGATCTTATGCTGCGCGCCTGATGCCTCACGATCTTTTTTCCATTAGGCGACGTCGTTTAACAAGTGAGTTGATTGAAACCTTTAAGGTATTAAAGAGTTTTGTGGCGTGCCAAAGATCTACTTCTTTACCTTAAGTCCCGAGCTGAGCACTTGGGCCCATTCACTAAAAATTGCTAAGAAAAGATGTCGGCTAGACTCCAGGAAACACTTTTTCAGCCTTAGGGTTGTAAACCTCTGAAACATTCTTCAAGAAGAACTTATATCCTGCAGTACCCTCTCGAGTTTCAAGCAGGGTTTGGACCGCAACTGGGGTAAGTTTTTTTCCTGAATACTCTCCTTAATTAATATACAAGCTCAGGTAGTTCACCTTTTAGCGTTATCCCGTAAATCAAGTAAAGTCTAGAATTCTCTGTCTTTCATTATACACGATGATACTTCAGCTGACCTCTCATCGTGCTGGTGAAGAGAAACTGCTTTTTCTTTCTCCAGCATCGGTTATAACGCGGTCCTCCCTAAATACAATCCGGATAATCTATTGGCGTCTTGATCGTCGAAGATCTCAAATAGACAAAAAGACAAAACGTTTTGGCAGTGGTGGGTGCTTTTCTGCAACCTTCCACCTAAAGAAATTCTGGACACTCAATTGGCTCGTTAGTCCCATACTGTCCTGTGCAAACTGAACTGAACAGAACTGAACATTTTAACTGTTTTTCTTAATGCAATTTATTCATTTTTCCGCTGCATAACAATCTATTCATTTACTTGATTTTCTCACTACATTTTTCTTTTCGTCCTCTTGCATTCTTCTCCTTATTCTGTTCAAACACTAAATCCGAATGAAGTTTCTTTACTACTGAATATTCTAGAACATTTACCTACCAATCTGTGCTACTATTTCCATTTTTGAACTTTCATTAGCAATATCTGTATTTAAAATTCCCGCCCTTAATATAATCCTTAATCCTATAATCCTATTTCACTTTGCTGTAAATATTTTATATACTTGATAATGTATTTCCTGCCTTGGTTCACTGAGAATATACCATTATTATTATGAATGCAACATAGGTCATCCTGTTGGAACCATAAACCTTGTAATACTACTTGAAAAGTTGATTGTCTCTAATGGCAATAGAACCTATCCCTCCATTATTGATCATGTGTCGCCATACAGCATGAAACACTTGTGTTTAATAACAGAGTCTGCTCACACATGAATTTGCATAAACAATAGCAGATGGTGTAATAACTATTTAAGCGTTGTCAAAGGCAAAACCTGGAATACCATTTAGGAGTTAAAACTGAAGGATGGAAAATTATCTGATACCGAGCTGTTTAATTTAACTACATGTTGAGATTTTCGCAGCTATTTGCTCGATCAGATAAACCAGCAAATGCATTTCCCGGTTCATTTGTCAACAGAATGCTATTTTTTTATTATTTGATGAGTTATTCTTAAACGGAATTAAGGAACACGGGGCATTTAGTAACGTCTACGCCAACAAAGCTAAGGCAGCGGATCGCATTCTTTTTATTATACAGAAATATCTAACTCCAGCGCTAACCAGGCCGTTTTGCTAAATGTTTGTCGCATGCTCGCATATCGGAATGGTTTCTTTAGAGCGGATAGATGCCGTAGTAGCATCAATCCACAAGTTTGGCTGCATCAGTAAAAACACCCACTGAGCCTCAATAATAACTCACTTTTTCCGCATTATTTGATAAGATTTCAGTGTAGATTGTTCAAAACGCCATCAGAATTATTTCCATACAGTCTTTTAAATATTAAAGAGTTGAACGGAAAGATTAGTGGGCCGGTGGTGTTCAGCGTACACGCGAAAAATCTTTGCTATAAATCAGTGCTTTAAAGTAGGAAACTTGATATATTTCTTGCAATCTACTAAGCAAGAGTTCGTCTATGTCCGAGCAGTGTGTCCACAATATTACTATAAGTTAATTCTTTTCTATCAATCTCATCATCCACAGTGATATCGGACTCTGATCGCCAATTATCTTAAAATTTTGTGAAATTATTTTAGCGGCTGAAAATGTGTTTATATGAATAAAGCCTATTTGATCATCCTTATCTTTATCTTCTTTTCTAACCTCTCATTACACTATCGCTTCAAGAATCATGATCCCGTTGGACGCTTGGTAATTCGAATTTTAATTTTAATTGATCCGTTTACTTAATTTGGTATGTACTTCATATTGTTATTTTACAATGACGCGAACTTCAAACCAGCTGACCCCAATAATTGAGGTATGGTTTTTATATATTTTGATTGCCTTAATACAGTGTCACATTTATTGACAATTCTCTCGTTGGGTTCTGATTTACCTGGGAATTTCGCTCTGAAATATGTGGACGTGCATGTTGTAATTCGTCCTGTGGTAGCCGTGGAAAATTAACCGATAATTTACCCAATGATTTATCATGATTTTAGGCGATAACGCGATCCCAAATTATTTGTTTAAGTCACACAAACAACATTTCTTAGAACTTGACTTTGAGTTAAGCTGCGATCAAAAACTTAGCCAAACTTTCAATACGTTTGTTTTGTATGATTGGTTACACCACTCAAAACATTGTTTTGGAACAACGTCGTTCAATAAAGTGTCACAAATGGTCACGATCGGTGATTAGGCCGCAGCGAGTTACCGCTTGTTTGCTTGAAGAAAAATCTAACTGATGTCACAGAACCCTCGATTGACAAGTCTGGGTATCTGCTGGATAGTTCAACCGAAATTGTTCCTGTTCTTAAAGATGCAGCAACAGAATTTACATTGTGTCTCGTTTCGGAAAAACAGATAAGGTGAGATCGAGTTTTTGGTAGTTCAGAGACAGTAGCGAAAAATTATATTGTCGGCTAAATTATGAATTACATTCGTTTGAAGTAGCATCATATGACAGAAACTACATATTCAACTTCCTTCCAAAAGTCTTGAAACGCTAGTGACGGTAGAGAGTGTAGATTTATTGTGCGCCGTTTGATCTGTGTTTCAGAAGATATAAAATATGTGATAAAAGATGGATTGAAAAGAATTTTAGCGTGGAACAGAAGCCATGCTGGCTCAGAAAGGCTATGATAGTTCTTCATGTTTCATTAATCTCATTATCCACACTGCTTCTCTAAACTATCATTACACTATTGTTTCGTTTATTTTGTTCTTAATTGGCTGCGCACAATTTATCGTATTCTCGATCATGTCGGAAGTTTGGTCATCTGAAATTTGATTTCATCTGAATCATGTACGTTAATTGGTAATTAATTAATATGGTTTTATACATTGACCCTAATATGTACCCGGTCGACCGTATTCATTGAGGCGTTTTCATATATCTTGATTGCCTCAGTACACTATCGCATGTATTGACAAATCCTAGTAGGGTTATGATTTACCTGAGAAATTCGCGCGTCACTCAACTGGGGACGTTTCCTTGATTGTCAATTTCGTTCAAAACTACTGGGATGCTTTTAAAGCCTAAAAGCTTATAGCATCTCGCAACTCGTTTGATTAAGTTTCAAAGACGGGAACCATGCTATGCATGCGTGAAGTTTCGAGGTCTTTCCTCATTCAAGCTCCGTCTTAGATCATGGAGATTTCAATTAGCATCCAAATAAAACATTTCACCAAACCGAGCATTGATCGGGGCACCTGCGGTCAAACATTTTATCATCATAAGCATAAATCGAGATTATACTATGGGAAATCCATTTTAATCCCAATGACAGTAAATTTCTTCCATGAAAGCAAGTACAAAGCAAGATTCGGTCCGCAACTGTGGTTAGTTTGATCCTGAAGATGTCCATCGAATACTATTCACAAACTGTTTGTGTCGTATATTCATTTTCTTAAATGAATATCACAATTTATACGTTGCTTATGGTTTTTCAACACATTTCTACTTAAGCTCACTTCCTACTGTGCTTGTATAAAAGGCTCTCCACCATTATCCACCATCGAACATAAGCAGTTTTGTAACCGGAACTCTCACGCGATTAAATATTACCGTCGTGATCATAAATGCTTTCGAACGAAAAACGGCAAGAATTTTGTGCATTGATTTGGCATGTTTTCACCTTTTTGACGAAAGGAAATCTAAATGCGTCGTTAGCTTGTCAGCAACTTGCAGTCTGATGTAATTTGAATAGAAATGCACATAAAAAGAATTGCTTAAAGTTTATTGAAACTAAACTTACTTCCGGCACCTGATGATGCTTAAAAGCTGGTAAACCGCATTAGTTACTAAGTAAGAGGGATGAAACACAAAAATTAGTCAGTGTTAAATCTCTCTCGAGGATCAGGCGTAGAGCCATTTTGATTCAGAATTTTAAGATCGTGCTTCATTTCTGAAGATACAATTTAACAGTGACTTAGATTATTATTATTTTATCAAACTCACCATTGTTCAAAGTCTCACTGAAAAATTTATTACTGCCTGCAGTCGATGACGCTAAACACTCAGGAAACGGCGGTGATGTGTTATTTTGAGCGATGCAAGCATATCACTGAATTGGTCAATTGTAATCCTCTTGACCTGAAATCATTTTGCGATTTTGTTAATAAATGTTGTGCTTCTTTGGTAAAATCCTGATAAACGGAGCTATTTGAAACTCGAAGATAAATATATTCTGTGTTTAGATAGTTGCATTGGTCATTGAATTTTCATTCATCCGGAGTTCGCTTTTTTTAACTTTTTACTGAATCCATTTTCTGTTACATATATAACGATCATTCACAAATTTCACCGGGATCGAGCACGCATTTGGTCTTGAAATTCGACTACCTGTGTCAAGCAGAGAGAAAAGGTTATGCAACAAAAGTCATCAGAAATGCATGCCTGTCCTAACTTTTCTAAGCCTTTAGTACATTCAACGACTGACAAAATAAAGGCGTCGGAGTACAGAAACAGTGGTGAAGCATATTGAAGAACCGTGCGCAGAGTTCAGCCTTTGTGTCAGTGACACTTTCTTTTAAACAAAACAACAGCATAAAGTCTCATGGAAACATCTTCGCTCGAAGCATTGGCACGTAGCTGTGACGGACACGTTCCGCATCCCCAAATCTCCGAATTATAAGGGCATCGGTCCTAAGCCCCTTAAAATAACGTTCTTGCGTAATGATATGTTGAACACGGGCAAAACTCTTTGGGAAAATGGCCGCAGAATAATCCCGCGGGAAATTAGAATAGGCGAATCGAAACACCATATTGGAAAGATAGATGCATCACTTAATTCAATAGAAACACTACCAAGTCAATCAGTTGTTGAGGTGTCAGAAAGAAATTCAGCGGATACGATAGATCACTGTATTCCCTGCAAGCAAAAAACCTTCAGTTGCTGACTCTGGAGGAGATCGGCCTAAATAGATAGTCTGCAACTCCCCAATGCCGTTCTTACCCCACACCCAATCCTTGTTGATAAAAACAACTATGAAATGCATCTACACCAACGCACAATGCTTCGGAAACAAAATCGGTGAACTGTGTGCAGTTTTTCTGATATGTTCACCTGATATCATCGCCGTAACGGAAACGTGGCTACAAACTCACCAACAAATAGTGAACTAGAATTACCAGGAATATCACTTATTCGTCATGACCGTGAAACCAGAGGAGGAGTAGTAGCTTTGTATTATAGGCAAAACCTTCTGTGCCGTGAGATTACGGATCCAGACATCGTGTTA
>JACCGJ010023995.1:0-32961 GCA_013407085.1 Atriophallophorus winterbourni | reverse complement strand
TTATTATTATTATTATTATTATTATTATTATTATTATTATTATTATTATTATTATTATTATTATTATTATTATTAATATTATTAATATTCATATTATTATTATTATTATTATTTTTACACAAGTCTTTACAGACGATGTGCCAACAAGTATACCATGAAGAGGGTACATGATGAAAGATAAAAAGGAAAAAGGGGAAGTATTTTTGTCTGTTTACACATGCCGTTTTTGATTTATTTTGTCTTTTTTGGAATACAGAAAAGAGGGAGGGTCATTGATGAACGGAAACACAAGCACGGCAGGATTCTCGCCACTGGTTTTTTTGCCATCACACTGAGTGTTATGAGCCACATATCTTCACAGTCCGTCGTGTATCTTCGGGTCCGGGTAGTATGTCGCCTTCAACAAGAACCAAGAGAACGATTTGCTTTAGAATGACTACTACAATAACGTCCAACGAAGGTAGCCGAAAACGGACAGGACGATGAAGAATTTATCGCGGTAGCCAACACGTGTACAACGGTACAGAAGAGCAGTCACGTAGCACGCGTGAACGGAAGAGGTATCAAGGTCAATGCTTTTATGTCAGACGAAACACAGTTGTGACATTTTTTAATTAATAGGAGTAATTGTTCCAAGTTTTCACTAGGCCGGAATCACACAATTAAACAGTGTTCAAAGAAACAAGTATTGAAGTGGACTCTATGTATGTGCGCACATTTTTTAAATATGAGCGTTCAAATATGGTCGTCACAGGGTGTTCCTTGATAGTAAATGGAATAATGCATTAAGGACGCGTTTCGGAGAAAATTTATTTTATCCAGGGCAACCGTGGTTGAATTACACTGATTTGTGATTTCAATTGCAGATTCTTACGAACTGATTACAAATGAATAAAATTGGGTAATGTTTTCTGATGCTGTTGTTGCTTTTTAATGCTACGTATTCACGGCCGCAACTCCTAGTTTCACCTTAGCTTTATCATGAAACATACGGCAGCAGATTACAGAGTTAAACACCATCTGGTTTACCATCCGTTTTTGTAGTATATCTTGTGTTGGTAAAATATTGTTTAATTGTTCCCCAGTAAAATGAATTTTTCCAAATCTTTGATAATTGTTTTTTTTCGATTCAGTCGTCAAACAACTTTCGTTACCCTTGACCAATAGCGATTCTGGTTTATGATATTGATATCTAGAATTTTCTCGAGTTCAAAGTAGAAATTCAGTTCACATTGCGCCATCCGTCTACACAAATACTAGTTCAAAACGCGAAGAGTCCAGCGGATACGCATAGCTGGTGAGAGGCCAAAACCTCGAAACCGGTCCTGTGCTTCCGGTGAGATTTTAGCGTTTCGGAATGGTATTCTACTTTGAACTATCCTGGGGTTGTAATAACCCTCGCGGCAATACGCCGTTCGATCAGTTGGGCTTAGTTTATTCAATTCAGCTACTTATAAAGTAGCGAGTAGACGCGAACTTCAGTTCACATTTTCTCGAGTTATAGTGGATAAATGTGAATGCTTATGTAGATTGAGTTCTTCAGATGAGTTATTAACCTTACTCAGAACTCATGTACATCACTGGTTTTCGGTTCGCAGCTAATCGCGCTTTTAAGAGCATTATACAAAGACACATGCAGATCCGTCTAACTGTTTTACCGGCATCAATTTTTCTACAGGTTAAACAGATAGTCGAACTGGATAGCGAGATGATCACTCAATCCCAGTTGACTGCCGTAGGCAACGTTATCAATATCGTGTTTGCCGCTAGTCCAAACAAGGTCTGGAATTGAACGTTCATCACGTGAACGTTCACTATTAAATGAAATTTTATTTTGGAGGAGAATATCGTGCAACTACATACTGAATGCGCATTTGAGTGATCATTCTGGTTAAACAATACCGTTCTGCACATCCGGTAAATTAAAATTACGCATTAGTGAAAACCAACAGATGAATCTTAAAGTGAGCATGCTGATGTTGTCGAATAGGACCAAGTTTTGAGTTTTCGGTCCAGAAAGCATGCGATAAACTACTCCTAAAATACAGTTTTACTTTTGGCTACTCATAGTGAGCACCAGTTTTTATCATGCAACACAACGTCCGCATTTGTAATCTCACAGCACAAATTTTGGTCATATTTGAATACTACTTCTACACTCCCTTCATGGTCATTGCAAATAAGTGACAGGCCGTGTAATTCTAGTAATCTATTTGTTTGGTGAGACTGTAGCCACACATCTGTTACGGCTGGTTCGTAAACATTTCACAAATACTGCACGCATTTGACTGAATTGTTGCCCAGAGATGGTGCTTCTGTGTAAAGGCATTTTATATAAGTTGAGAGGCGCTGTACGCTTTCAAGTCGAAGGATGTACTTTTGTAGTGATGACACCACGCCTGAACACAGTATTCAAGATGCGAACGAAATAATGCCTTGTACAGTGGCAGGAATACATCGGGTCTTTTATTCGATAGCACTGATTTCAGCCGAAAAATTACCTTGCGTGCACACTGAGCCGCAGCGTAACATTGGTCCTGCCATTTGGAGTCAGCCCTAATCAGTAATCTGATATCCTTAACAAACTGTGTGGCGTTAACACTGAGGGAATTCCCCGCAACCTGGACCGAAATCTTATCAATCAGTGCTGACAAGATTCGGTTCTTATTTAGTTTTAGTGAGAGATCCCACTAGTATTGTAGTGGATCAAATATATAAGTCTAGAGCTACACACATAAAGGCAAAATTGGAAAGAACTCACAAAAAGACCAAGGAAGCGAATGTCCAAATAAAGATCCGAGAAGACCAACGATAGCAAGGTTATCCACACAGGAAACTCCAAGAGATAGAATCCAAGGTGCAGATTGCGCCGAAATGTTGGAGAATCCGTTAATCACAAATTCCGGCACGTAGCAACGCACACAGACTTCGCAACCACGGAAGAAGACGAAGTCCAAGTTCGAAATTGTATTGACCGCCAAAAGTATAATGTACAAGCATTGATACAGATGAAGTATACATGGCCAAAAAACGAATAACTATACAAGGCCAAAAGTTGTATTTGCAAAATACGAAGTTACAAATCAGAAGCAGTTCACTACAGTACTCCCCCACCGGAGCGTTAGTTAAGATTGAATGAAGGGTAACGTATGCTTGAAATGTTCATAAGGTCACGTAATCAGCAAGGCGTTTTTGCCAATGCACATGCCTACCGGTTCGGGTTTCAACAGCGGTAGGAGGGACCGGCGGATTGGTATGAACATGGGGGGTAAGCACATGAGGATTATCAGGCGGTAGTGATTGAGGGTTCATGACACTTGGTGGAGTTGGCGGCTAAAATTTAACGAAAGCTGGTTTGAGACGATCAATTGAGACCGTATCACGTTTACCATTCATGTCCAAAACGGAGTACTTGTGTTTACGCTCAATAACTCTGTGAGGTCCATGATAAGTTGGCTGAAGAGGTTTACAAACAGAGTCGCGTCGCACAAAAACAAAATCACACGTATCACGATAAGGTGATTTCTGTTGGTGGATAATGCGCTGACGAGGAGGCGTAAAGTCCAACTTGGACATGAACGATCGCAAGCGAGAAATGTAATCTGATGAAGGAGGTGGTGACTGGCTAGGCACAACGAGTTCACCGGGAAGACAAAAGGCGGTACCAAAAACTAACTCCGCGGCTGAGCACCGCAAGTCTTGGTGGACGTTTCGTCATCAGGCTAGATGACATCATCAGCAGAACTTCTTTCGAAGTGACTTGAAATTCGTATTAATTGGTTTTTATAAGGTCCGTCTGTCCGTTCGCCATCACGCCCGTTGGTTGGTGGAATTCATGTGTTGCATTCTTGTCCATCGCGTTTTCATTGGTCCATAGGTTGTAGCCAATTGGAGGTGTTGGTTAATAGATGTCGTTGTTGAGTGCCACGCTTCGATGAATTCTCGCGCTCGTCGGTTGTTTTCTTTGGCCCAAATCCTCGCGTTGTCCCAATCGAATTGGTGTCCGAATTGATCAACATGTATTGAAATCAGTGACCTTGGGTCGTGCCTTCGTACAGCTAACCGGTGTTCGTGTATTCTTGTACTTAGCTTGCGGCCGGTTTGTCCGATGTAGTTCTTCTCGCAATCTCTGCACGTAATCTTGTAGACAATATTCGATTGTTCTTCTTTCCCAACTTTGTCTTTCATATTGTTGAAGTGGTTGCGTAATATTGACACGGGTTTGTGCGCGACCTCTATTCCAAATGGCCGAAGGACCCGAGCTGCGATTTCTGATATGTTCTGCACATACGGAAGAGCGCGTCTGACTCTGTTTTCATCATCGTTTCTTTGCTGGGTACGGTTAAACTTGTTACGTAGTACGAAGCTTCTTGGGTATCCATTTCTCTGGAACACTTTGAACAAGTATTCTTCTTCTTGTCCTCTAAGTTCCGCCAACGAATTGTACCTGCGCTCACCAGGAACTTGGAACATAACACACTCAATAAACAAGAAACCAACGCTTTGAACAGATTGGAACAAGACAGAAACTTAGTTATCCTCCCTGCCGACAAAGGAAGAACGACTGTGGTAATGAACAAGGCAGATTATATCGAGAAGGCTGAACAGCTACTCCAGGACACAACAACATACAGACAAATGAACGAAGACCTGACTAAACGACTTGAAAACAAAATCAACGCAACTCTGAAGAAATTGAAGTTTATGGGTCAACTGAATGGAATGGAACAAACAAGAATGAAACCAGAAGACTCAACTATACCGAGATTCTACGGATTACCCAAAATACACAAAGAGAATATTCCACTACGCCCGATCGTTTCCTTACCCGGAGGACCGAATTAAAAGTTATCGAAAGAATTGCGAAGAAGACTGTTATATCTGGTGACAGACTCGGAACACACCGTCAATTCTGCAGAACAATTTCTCCAAAAATTGAAGAATGTGAGGATCGATGAAGATGAAATAATGGTTTCTTTCGACGTAACGGCGTTATTCACATCGATCGATCACACTCGCAAAGCAAATCATATCAGCGTTGCTCGACGAAAAAGGAACTGACCACAACGGAAATCGATTAACACGAGATGGTTTGATGGAATTGATCGAGCTGTGCCTGCAAACACACTTCAAGTTCAATGGTAAAATCTACGAGCAGATTCGAGGAACACCAATGGGATCACCGATTTCCAGCCTAATTGCCGAAGCAGTCATGCAACGTTTGAAACGAATCGCTCTACCAATAATACGGCCAAAGTTATGGATCCGCTATGTGGACGATACATTTGCGATCATAAAAAGAACTGAACTGGACGAATCACATCGACTACTGAACTGTGTATTCAGAGGAATCCAGTTTACCAGAGAAACTGAAGCTGACGGCCGCCTGGCATTCCTGGACGTTCAAGTGAGACGAACAAGCGAAGGAAATTTGGAAACCAGTTTCTACAGGAAGAATACGCACACAGATCAAATCTTGAACTATCACAGTAAGCATCCAACCAGCCATAAACGCAGCTGCGTTAGAACTCTATTCAAAAGAGCAGAAACACATTGCAGCACGCCGGAACTGAGAAGAAAAAAAGATGAATACCTGTTCAAAGTGTTCCAGAGGAATGAATACCCAAGAAGCTTCGTACTACGCAACAAGTTCAACCGTACCCAGCAAAGAAACGATGATGAAAACAGAGTTAGACGCGCTCTTCCGTATGTGCAAAACATATCAGAAATCGCAGCTCGGGTCCTTCGGCCATTTGGAATAGAGATCGAGCACAAACCCGTGTCAATATTACGCAACCATTTCAACAACATGAAAGACAAAGTTGCGAAAGAAGAACAATCGAATATTGTCTACAAGATTACGTGCAGAGATTGCGAGAAGAACTACATCGGACAAACCGGCCGCAAGCTAAGCACAAGAATACACGAACACCGGTTAGCTGTACGAAGGCACGACCCAAGGTCACTGATTTCAATACATGTTGATTAATTCGGACACCAATTCGATTGGGACAACGCGAGGATTTTGGCCAAAGAAAACAACCGACGAGCGCGAGAATACATCGGAGCGTGGCACTCAACAACAACATCGATTAATCAGCACCTTCAATTGGCTACAACCTATGGACCAATGAAAACGCGATGGACAAGATTGCAACACATGAATTCCACCAACCAACGGGCGTGATGGCGACCGGACAGACGGACCTTATAAAAACCATTGAATACCAATTTCAAGTCACTTCGAAAGAAGTTCTGCTGATGATGTCATCTAGCCTGATGACGAAACGTCCACCAACAACTACACAAGCTCGGCGAACACCATCTGAACAACATCCCCATCCTGAGCTACGTATATTCTCCTCTATTGCTGAACAGTTCGGGCGATCAACGCTTAAGAACGCCAGACGCTGGGAAAGCTTTAGCGGAAGAACAGATGCAACTTATGAACAACTATTTTTCTTGCATGAGTGCCAACGCAGGAACCTGACTCCAAAATCTTTACAACGACGACCACCGATCAACAATTCCCGTGCGCGGCAACTAATGGAACGACAAAATCGGCAGTGGTTGCAATTCATGATTGATGACGCACACAAACGACTCAAGAAATATTCCAACGTTATCCGGAACGAAAAGCGAATATGTGAAAACCGATTTGGACCTGAACTACCACAGCAGTTAGCCGACGCCATTGCGATAACGACCCGAAAAACCAAGCTTAACAAGCGGCGTGACCTGGAAAACAAACGCCGAATTATTACCCCCCACCAAGATATCACCAGCGGCGAACCTTGGGTCAAGAACCTCTCCGACAGACCCCTGACAGAGAACGAACAACGAATTCTCGCACGTGGCCTTAACTTCAATTTGAAAGACGCCGATCATACTGAATTCGTGGCTAATTTGGAGTCAATACTGAAATCGCACACTTTGACAGAAGACGCACAAGAAGAAGTCCGCCAACGAATTGTACCTGCGCTCACCAGGAACTTGGAACATAACACACTCAATAAACAAGAAACCAACGCTTTAAACAGATTGAAACAAGACAGAAACATAGTTATCCTCCCTGCCGAAAAAGGAAGAACGACTGTGGTAATGAACAAGGCAGATTATATCGAGAAGGCTGAACAGCTACTCCAGGACACAACAACATACAGACAAATGAACGAAGACCTGACTAAACGACTTGAAAACAAAATCAACGCAACTTTGAAGAAATTGAAGTTTATGGGTCAACTGAATGGAATGGAACAAACAAGAATGAAGCCAGAAGACTCAACTATACCGAGATTCTAAGGATTACCCAAAATACACAAAGAGAATATTCCGTTACGCCCGATCGTTTCCTTACCCGTAGGACCGAATTACAAGTTATCGAAAGAATTGCGAAGAAGTCTGTTATATCTGGTGACAGACTCGGAACACGCCGTCAATTCTGCAGAACAATTTCTCCAGAAATTGAAGAATGTGAGGATCGATGAAGATGAAATAATGGTTTCTTTCGACGTAACGGCGTTATTCACATCGATCGATCAAACACTCGCAAAGCAAATCGTATCAGCGTTGCTCGACGAAAAAGGAACTGACCACAACGGAAATCGATTAACACGAGATAGTTTGATGGAATCGATCGAGCTGTGCCTGCAAACACACTTCAAGTTCAATGGTAAAATCTACGAGCAGATCCGAGGAACACCAATGGGATCACCGATTTCCAGCCTAATTGCCGAAGCAGTCATGCAACGTTTGGAACGAATCGCTCTACCAATAATACGGCCAAAGTTATGGATCCGCTATGTGGACGATATATTTGTGATCATAAAAAGAACTGAACTGGACGAATCACATCGACTACTGAACTGTGTATTCAGAGGAATCCAATTTACCAGAGAAACTGAAGCTGACGGCTGCCTGGCAGTCCTGGACGTTCAAGTGAGACGAACAAGCGAAGGAAATTTGGAAACCAGTGTCTACAGGAAGAACACGCACACAGATCAAATCTTGAACTATCACAGCAAGCATCCAACCAGCCATAAACGCAGCTGCGTTAGAACCCTATTCAAAAGAGCAGCAACACATTGCAGCACGCCGGAACTGAGAAGACAAGAAGAAGAATACTTGTTCAAAGTGTTCCAGAGAAATGGATATCCAAGAAGCTTCGTACTACGCAACAAGTTCAACCGTACCCAGCAAAGAAACGATGATGAAAACAGAGTCAGACGCGCCCTTCCGTATGTGCAGAACATATCAGAAATCGCAGCTCGGGTCCTTCGGCCATTTGGAATAGAGGTCGCGCACAAACCCGTGTCAATATTACGCAACCACTTCAACAATATGAAAGACAAAGTTGCGAAAGAAGAACAATCGAATATTGTCTACAAGATTACGTGCAGAGATTGCGAGAAGAACTACATCGGACAAACCTGCCGCAAGCTAAGCACAAGAATACACGAACACCGGTTAGCTGTACGAAGGCACGACCCAAGGTCACTGATTTCAATACATGTTGATCAATTCGGACACCAATTTGATTGGGACAACGCGAGGATTTTGGCCAAAGAAAACAACCGACGAGCGCGAGAATTCATCGAAGCGTGGCACTCAACAACGACATCGATTAACCAGCACCTTCAATTGGCTACAACCTATGGACCAATGAAAACGCGATGGACAAGAATGCAACACATGAATTCCACCAACCAACGGGTGTGATGGCGAACGGACAGACGGAACTTATAAAAACCAATGAATACCAATTTCAAGTCACTTCGAAAGAAGTTCTGCTGATGATGTCATCTAGCCTGATGACGAAACGTCCACCAACAACTACACAAGCTCGGCGAACACCATCCGAACAACATCCCCATCCTGAGCTACGTATATTCTCCTCTATTGCTGAACAGTTCGGGCGATCAACGCTTAAGAACGCCAGACGCTGGGAAAGCTTTAGCGGAAGAACAGATGCAACTTATGAACAACTATTTTTCTTGCATGAGTGCCAACGCAGGAACCTGACTCCAAAATCTTTACAACGACGACCACCGATCAACAATTCCCGTGCGCGGCAACTAATGGAACGACAAAATCGGCAGTGGTTGCAATTCATGATTGATGACGCACACAAACGACTCAAGAAATATTCCAACGTTATCCGGAACGAAAAGCGAATATGTGAAAACCGATTTGGACCTGAACTAACACAGCAGATAGCCGACGCCATTGCGATAACGACCCGAAAAACCAAGCTTAACAAGCGGCGTGACCTGGAAAACAAACTCCGAATTATCACCCCCCACCAAGATATCACCAGCGGCGAACCTTGGGTCAAGAACCTATCCGACAGACCCCTGACAGAGAACGAACAACGAATTCTCGCACGTGGCCTTAACTTCAATTTGAAAGACGCCGATCATACTGAATTCGTGGCTAAGTTGGAGTCAATACTGAAATCTCACACTTTGACAGAAGACGCACAAGAAGAAGTCCGCCAACGAATTGTACCTGCGCTCACCAGGAACTTGGAACATAACACACTCAATAAACAAGAAACCAACGCTTCGAACAGATTGAAACAAGACAGAAACATAGTTATCCTCCCTGCCGACAAAGGAAGAACGACTGTGGTAATGAACAAGGCAGATTATATCGAGAAGGCTGAACAGCTACTCCAGGACACAACAACATACAGACAAATGAACGAAGACCTGACTAAACGACTTGAAAACAAAATCAACGCCACTTTGAAGAAATTAAAGTTTATGGGTCAACTGAATGGAATGGAACAAACAAGAATGAAACCAGAAGACTCAACTATACCGAGATTCTACGGATTACCCAAAATACACAAAGAGAATATTCCACTACGCCCGATCGTTTCCTAACCCCTAGGACCGAATTACATGTTATCGAAAGAATTGCGAAGAAGACTGTTATATCTGGTGACAGACTCGGAACACACCGTCAATTCTGCAGAACAATTTCTCCAGAAATTCAAGAATGTGAGGATCGATGAAGATGAAATAATGGTTTCTTTCGACGTAACGGCGTTATTCACATCGATCGATCAAACACTCGCAAAGCAAATCATATCAGCGTTGCTCGACGAAAAAGGAACTGAACACAACGGAAATCGACTAACACGAGATAGTTTGATGGAATTGATCGAGCTGTGCCTGCAAACACACTTCAAGTTCACTGGTAAAATCTACGAGCAGATTCGAGGAACACCAATGGGATCACCGATTTCCAGCCTAATTGCCGAAGCAGTCATGCAACGTTTGGAACGAATCGCTCTACCAATAATACGGCCAAAGTTATGGATCCGCTATGTGGACGATACATTTGTGATCATAAAAAGAACTGAAATGTACGAATCACATCGACTACTGAACTGTGTATTCAGAGGAATCCAATTTACCAGAGAAACTGAAGCTGACGGCTGCCTGGCAGTCCTGGACGTTCAAGTGAGACGAACAAGCGAAGGAAATTTGGAAACCAGTGTCTACAGGAAGAACACGCACACAGATCAAATCTTGAACTATCACAGCAAGCATCCAACCAGCCATAAACGCAGCTGCGTTAGAATCCTATTCAAAAGAGCAGCAACACATTGCAGCACGCCGGAACTGAGAAGACAAGAAGAAGAATACTTGTTCAAAGTGTTCCAGAGAAATGGATACCCAAGAAGCTTCGTAGTAAGCAACAAGTTTATTCGTACCCAGCAAAGAAACAATGATGAGAACAGAGTCAGACGCGCTCTTCCGTATGTGCAGAACATATCAGAAATCGCAGCTCGGGTGCTTCGGCCATTTGGAATAGAGGTCGCGCACAAACCCGTGTCAATATTACGCAAACAATTCAACAATATGAAAGACAAAGTTGCGAAAGAAGAACAATCGAATATTGTCTACAAGATTACGTGCAGAGATTGCGAGAAAAACTACATCGGACAAACCGGCCGCAAGCTAAGCACAAGAATACACGAACACCGGTTAGCTGTACGAAGGCACGACCCAAGGTCACTGATTTCAATACATGTTGATCAATTCGGACACCAATTCGATTGGGACAACGCGAGGATTTTAGCCAAAGAAAACAACCGACGAGCGCGAGAATTCATCGAAGCGTGGCACTCAACAACGACATCGATTAACCAGCACCTTCAATTGGCTACAACCTATGGACCAATGAAAACGCGATGGACAAGAATGCAACACATGAATTCCACCAACCAACGGGCGTGATGGCGAACGGACAGACGGACCTTATAAAAACCCATGAATACCAATTTCAAGTCACTTCGAAAGAAGTTCTGCTGATGATGTCATCTAGCCTGATGACGAAACGTCCACCAACAACTACACAAGCTCGGCGAACACCATCTGAACAACACTGCAAGTCTTCTTTAATAGCGAAACGTTTTCCAAGAAGAACAAGTGGCAAATTCTCGGTCCATTTATTAGAATCAGGCTGACAAGCTAAAGAAGCTTTAAGCTGCTGGTGAAAGCGTTCAACCAATCCGTTCGAGTTAGGGTTGTGCTGTCAAATCTCGGAACAAATTCGATTGAAACTGAGCGACACGGTCGGTTGTGATGACAGATGGTGTCCCAAAATTGGCAATCTAATGTTCGACGAAGGAGCGTCCTACAGTCTCTGAACATGTGTCTTTGATCGGAACAGCAAACGGCCATCGAGTAAAGCGATCAATCGCCGTTAGGATGAATCAGTATACGTTCGATGATGGCATAGGACCGACGAGATCAAGATACACATGAGAGAATCGACAGTTGGGATGCCTAAATGGAACGTAAGGTGTGAATGTATGTCGAAATATCTTGTTCTTTTGACAAGGAATGCAATGCTGGACCCAATTTCGTATATCCTTATTCATGGACGGCCAAACAAAACGATCTGCGATTAGCCTTACAGTGGCACGCTTTCCAGGATGAGACATCGGATGAAAATGATGATAAATGGCACGTAGCAGAGAAAGAGGGGCAAGAGGTCTAGGTTTCCCTGTCGAGATATCGCACGTCAACAAGTCATCGGCGTTTGGTAACTGAATTTGCTGCAAATCCAGGGATCGACACTTCGCGATTTCAGTTTTATCAATCTCGGCTTGATAGTTAGTCAAAAGGGAGAGATCAAATGGTGTGTCTGTAGACAAAACAGAATTGTCAGGTCTCGATGAAGCACCGGCAACTAAGTTCGCGTTTCCTTTGATGTAACGAATATCGGTAGAGAATTGAGAGATGTAATCTAAGTGTCGGATCTCGCGTGGCGAATGACGATCAAGTTTAGACTGCAGAGCAAAAGTCAATGGTTTGTGATCCGTAAACATAATGAAGTCACGACCTTCGAATAAATGGTGGAAATGCCTTATGGCCAAATATATCGCAAGTAATTCACGGTCAAATGTACTGTAGCGGGTTTGTGCCGGATTAAGCTTTTGCGAGAAAAATGCCAGTGGACGGACTGTGTTCTTGTGGTGTTGTTGTACAACAGCTACCACCGCCGGATTGGAGGCATCGGTCGTCAATGATAAAGGAAAGGTCGGTTCCAGATCAATGAATGAGGGTTCTGTGGCACAGCAAAGAGCTTTTCTGTATGCGGCTAAACTTCAAGTGCCTCTGACGAAAGCTGTAGTGATTTTGCTTTAGGGTCGAGCAAATCGGTTAGCGGTTCAATGATCTTTGCGCAGTTTGGAATAAAGCGACGGTAAAAGTTGATCAAGCCGATAAAGCGGCGCAACTGGGTTACCGTTGTTGGGACAGGAAAGTCGGAAATCGCCTGGCATTTCTCCGGAAGTGGTGTGATACCAGATCTAGTAAGGCGACGACCGAGAAGTCCAGTAAATCTGTGCCGAAAATGAATTTGCTTGGGTTGATCTTTATCTCGTAGTTAACGAAACGCTCTGAAACAAGACGGATGTGCTTGACATGCTCGTATGGTAGTTGCTGGCAATCAAGAAGTCGTCGATGTATGCGTAGGCAAACGGCAAGCCTCGCAAGACTTCGTCGATGAAACGTCGGAAGGTTTGTGCAGCGTTTCTCAGGCCAAAGGGCATCCGAGTGAATTCGTATAGGCCGAAAGAAGTTGTGACTGCCGTTTTAGGTACGTCTTTCTCCAATACCCGGATGTGATAATAAGCATGGACGAGATCAAGCTTAGTAAGGATCGTTGTGGCACAAAGATTCAAAGAAAAATCGTGAATGTGTGGTACTGGATACCTGTCTGGGACCGTTCGATTATTGAGAGCACGATAGTCGCCACATGGCCTCCAGTCATCTGATGTCTTCTTGGAAACCATATAAAATGGTGACGTCCAGGACCTGGAAGAGGAACGGATGATCCCAAGCTCTAGCATGTGCTCAAATTCCGCTCTTGCAATCTTGAGTTTGGACGGGTGGTGTCGCCTAGGACTCAAGGAGACTGGTGGCCCGCTAGTGACAATGTGATGTTATACGGAGTGTGTCACTTTGTCAGTCGGTCATGGGAGATGCATGACGGATAAGAATTCATGCAGTATAGCGCGACAAGTCGAAGTTTCTGGAGTGACAGCTTTGATGCCGGAGGAAATGGCTTTAGTAGTGATACCTGACACCTGTACAGAGGTTTTCGTATAAAGTATTCTCCGCTTCGACAGTTAGACCGAAGTTAGACAGAAAGTCGATGCCTATTATTGGGCAATTAACCTCCGCGATGAGAAACACCCAGGTGAAACTGCTTCTTAGTCCTAAGTTGAGGGTTAGCAGACGTTGGCCGTAAGTGTTAATACGAGTGCCATTTGCCGCCTGAAGATTGTAGGACGACGGTTTGGAGATGCTGGAAGTTGGAGGTATGACGCTAATTTCAGCGTCAGTATCGACCACAAAACGCAGACCACTCGATTTGTGTAAAACATAGAATAGGCGACTCGCGTTCGGTAGGCCGGGAACTGTAGTCGCCGTAACTGATTGACCCTTGATTTTGACGGCTCTTGAACACGGAAGATGCATTTTGAGGCTTTAACCCCATATCTTTTGTGGTACCAACATACGCGCTCAGGGGTTTTTAATGGTCGAGATTTGATTTTGAGCAAGATGGGTTGGGAGATTTCGACAAAAGAGAGTTAACCACAAGAGTTAGTTCAGCTACTTGTTCTTCTAATTCCGAACGCGTACAGGGCGAATTGATGTGTGCGGAATCAACCGTAATTTAATCGGCTTCTTTTGCTTCGAGCATTCTGTCAGCCGCTTGTGCTAGTTCGTCTATTGATATGTAAGTAATCAAACCATCAAGCACTTGGCAAATGTTAGCTGGGAGGTTTTTAAACCACAACTGTGTTAAAATGCTCTCCTCAATCCTTTTGTGTCCAAGTAGCTCTTTCATCTGGCGAAGAAGCTGAGATGGCTTTTTATCACCAAGAGCAATTTCGGAAAAGAGGACGTCGAGCTTCTCTTGCTCAGAAAAATCCATTCGGTCTATTAGTGCGGATTTGAGCTTTTCGTATGGCTTGACCTCAGGCATAGCATAAATAATCTCACTGACTTGTTCAGCTACGTCGAGAGGGAGCAGGGTCACCGCATGAGAATACATAATGGATTCATTGGTGATGCCCTATATACGAAAGATAGCTTCAATTTCGCCGAACCAAAGAGGGAGATTAGAAACGTCTAAAGCAGGTAAAGTGCATGGAATATGTTGTGATTGTAGGATTGTAGAAACTTTACTTATGGAAAAATCGCTTATGGTGGGGTGTTAAGTGAGCATTCCAAAATATAAGCCAAAAATTTACAAATACGAATTTATCGTGAATGAAAAAAATTGCTGTTCGAAGGGCTCATCAATTATGTAGTGGACCAAAGATATATTGTATTGACCGCCAAAAACTATGATGTACAAGCATTGATACAAATGAAGTATACATGGCCAAAAAACGAATAACTATACAAGGCCAAACATTGTATGTACAAAATACGAAGTCACAAAGTGGAAGCAGTTCACTACATTATGACCAGTTTATGACCCACTCAAGGTCGTGCATCAGGGTATCTTCATCCGTTGATCCGATGAACTTCACAACATCTGCAAAAATAAAGCATGGACACTTCAAGGCAGATGACAAGTCATCAATGAAAATTCGGAATAGAAGAGGACCCAGTACCAAACCTTGAGGGATCCCACTAATCACGTCAGTTTGGTTATACAACGTGGATCCAACCCGAACTATGAATGCCCTACCTGTAAGAAATTCTTTTATCCAATCAAGTAGACTACTCTGTGTGCCCGGTGCTGCTAGCTTGAACCATAGAAGGCGGCGACTCACGGAATGAAAACCGTTGCTAACATGTAAGTAGAGCGATTCGATTGGCTTTTCTTCGCCAAGCATTTTAGTAGTAGTATTGAGAAAAATGAGAAGGTTAGTCAGGCTTTCTTCCGCTTACTCACAACAACTCCTAGTTGCAGGCATGAATTAAAGAGCTGACAAAACGGATGGTTAAGCACTGAGGGAAGAGTGTTTGGCATAATTGAGTATATGCAATCCGGTCCCTCAGATTTGTTGACCCGATCATGGATAAGTGAGTCATACACCTCAGCCTCATTGAAGGACAACTAATCTAATACATGGACACCAGATGTAAGGTCACGCGGACCTGACTGTGTGATTGAACAATTATCCCGTCTTTGAACGCTACTGAAAAACCATGAGAAGACAGTCGCCTTAGACAGGTCGGTATGAGCTACTATTCCGTCCTGGTTTCAAACGTCCTATGCTTTCCCTAGTTTTACCTTTTGACTGTGCGTAGCTATAAAACCTATTCGGGATGGATTTAAAATCCCTAGCTAAGCATTACTCAAAATCCTGTTTGAGCACACGCTGTAATTTAACACATGCATTCCGAGCGGTTTTGTAGCGAGCCCAAGAACCAGAATTAAGGGATATCTTATATTGTCTCCGTAGGCGATCCCGTTTACGGGAGCGTGCTTGTCTTGTAACTCTTTTAGATACTAACAAATTCTATCCTAGTTTTCACGTACATTAGAATCGCTAGATAACTAAAGGGAGGATTTTGAAGTCTGCAAGAGTAAACCCAATTCTACAAGACTAAATTGCTTCTAGGACGAGAGAAAGGTCTGCGAAAACGCAATATCGCTTCGATGCATATCACTACGTGATTGCTTTTACCGAGCAGCGGTAGGTACTTTCAATACCTAATGGCTTCTAGCTGGGACGACAATACCATGTCAAGAGTGGATGGAGTGCATCCATGGCGAAAACTTGTTGTAAAAACCAGTACATTTCTAGTTCTAGATTTCGGAGCAGAGGAATTGCTGTGCAGTGTTTCGATTTGCTGACGCAAACCATTCAATTCCTAAATAATTTGGTCTAGCACAGGTGAACCGGCATCAATTAAATATTGCCGTTTTTGTGTACTGACCTTACTGGTCTTAGTACGCTTGGAGGTTCCAGCTACATTTGCCACCTTGGGAGTGATAGCTTGCCTGGGTGGACGGGTAACCTGGCTAACCTGTTCGACCTTCTGCTTGGCTGCAGTTAATCAAGATTCTTTATTAGCAAGTTTTTTCAAAGTTCTCCTTACATTGACCTCCTTGGGAGGAACATGTAACTGGTAAACTTTGTCAAATTTCGCCTTGACTGCAGTTGTCCCCAGGCTCATATTTGCACGCAAAACAGATGCATAAGTTTGAGTAGGTACAACGTTATACGAGCTAGGCAAGATTTCACTATTTTTTGAGGTTTTAAAATAATAGAAGCAGCGTCACTGGCAGCCTTATGACAGGAGCTGCAATAGCACTGCAACCACCGGTACTTTGCATAAATCCCATAGTGAGATTTCTGTATGCCAGAGCAGCTAGGGTGAGCCCAACGCTTACAAGCTGTGCACTCAATGCCCCTGACCACTTTATAGCAGATATGGCCGTTGAGGCATGCATTAATCGTACTCATCTCACAGCGAGAAGTATGAGTAACGATAATATAATGAATTATTTGTTTTAATATTATAGTGGAACAGTTACTCTATTTTACATTCATTTCACAGAATAGCGAGAATTCGTAATGACTTTTTAGCAGAGCGTGTGGATATACAACCAAGTTGAACGAACCGCGCAAACTGTGAAACATGATGGTGTACAGCGCCTTCGTACTAAATGCTTCACTGTACAGCAGTAAAACCTGAAACACCCACGCAAGACACGAACGGAAGCTGAACATGAACTTGCACTTGAACTACTTATGCGTAAACTGCATTTGCCCTTGACGAGTTACAAGACAAGCAGCTCCGCTGCAGTGTGTGAGATGGCATCGAAGGCCACCCTTGTGGTCTCCTCGAGTCCGTAGGTCTACCTGTAAACCCAATCGTCTATGGCGGCATTATAAGCTATCCCTTACTTCTGGTTCTTGGCCCGCTACAAAACCGCTCGGAATGCCTGTGTTAAATTACAGCATGTGCTCAAACAGGATTTTGAGTTATCTCTAGCTAGGGATGGTAAATCTAACTCGAAAAGGTTTTATAGCTACGCACAGTCTAAAGGAAAATTATGGAAACATAGGCGATTTGAAACTGGAGGACGGAAAAGTTGCCGATACCGGCTGTCTAAGGTTTTTCAGTAGCGTTCAACGACGGGATAATTCTACAAACGCACCGTCAGGTCTGCTTAAACTGAACCTGGTGTCCATGTATTAGATGAGTTGTCCTTCAATGAGGCTGAGTTGTTTGACGCACTTATCCATGTTCGGTTCAACAAATCTGAGGGACCGGACGGCATCTACTCAATTATGCTTAAAAATCTTTCCTCAGTGCTTGCCGAACCGTTTTGCCAGCTCTTTAATTCATGCCTGCAACTAGGAGTTGTTCCCAGTAAGTGGAGGGAAGCCATAGTCGTGCCAATACACAAGGGTGGTTGCAGGTCAACTGTTGGTAACTATAGACCGGTCAGCCTGACCAGCACCGTTTTGAAAGAAATGGAAAAACTGCTGCGTGATAAAATCTGTCAGCATCTCTGTCGGCATTCTCTGTTGAGTGTAACTCAGCATGGATTTCTTGAGGGTAGATCCAGTCTGACTAACCTCCTTAGCTTTCTCAATACTGCCACTAAAAGGATGGATGAAGGGAAGCCTGTCGAAGCCCTCTACCTAGACTCCAGCAAGGCTTTCGATTCCGTTAACCACCGCCTTCTAGAAATTAAGCTTGCAGCAAGAGGCATACGGGGTAATCTACTTGCTTGGATAAAGGCCTTCCTTACAGTTAGGACATTCCGAGTTAGGGTAGGATCTACGCTTTTAAATCAAACCGACGTGATCAGAGGTGTACCCCAACGTTCGGTACTTGGTCCTCTTCTATTCCTGATTTTCATCGATGACTTGTCCTCTGAATTGAAGTGCCCATGCTTCATTTTCGCGGATCATGTGAAATTCATCGGATCAACGGATGAAGATACCTTGATGCACGACCTTGAGCGGGTCATAAACTGGTAATACCAGTGGGATCTCCCACTGAACATAAATAAGTGCCAACTCTTGTCAACACTGGTTGATAAGATTTCGGTCCAGGTGGCGGGGAATTCCCTCAGTGTTAACGCCACACAGTGTGTTAAGGATTTGGGTGTACTGGTTAGGGCTGACTTCAAATGGGAGGACCAATGTGCCGCTGCGGCTCAGCGTGCACGCAAGGTACTTTTTCGGCTGAAATCAGTGCTATCGAGCAGAAGACCCGATGTATTCCTGCCACTGTACAAGGCATTAGTTCGGCCGCATCTTGAATACTGTGTTCAGGCGTGGTGTCCTCACTACAAAAAGGACATCCTTCGACTTGAAAGTGTACAGCGCCTCGCAACTCGCATGATTGAAGGTCAGCGAGGGAAACCGTACGCTGTGCGCCTAATGTCTCTCGATCTTTTCTCCCTTAGGCGCCGTCGTTTAAGAGGTGACTTAATAGAAACCTTTAAGATCTTGAAGGGTTTGAGTGGCGTGCAAATGAACGACTTCTTTACCTTAAGTCCCGAGCTGGGCACCCGGGGCCACTCACTTAAAATTGCTAAGAAACGATGTCGGCTAGACTCCAGGAAACACTTTTTCAGCCTTAGGGTTGTTAACTTCTGGAACATTCTTCCAGAAGAACTTATATCCTGCAGTACCGTGTCTAGTTTTAAGCAGGGGTTTGGACCGCAACTGGGGTAAGTTGTTTCCTGAATACTCTCCTTAATTGCTATACAAGCTTAGGTTTTTCATCTTTTAGCGTTATCCCGTAAATAAAGTGAGGGCTAGAGTTCTCTGTGTTTTTTTATTTTATTATACACAATGCTACTTCAGCTGACCTCTCACCGTGCTGGTGATGAGAAACTGCTTTTTTTTTTTCAGCATCGGCTATAACGCGGGGCTTCCTAAGTTCAACCCGGATAATCTCTTGGCTGCGCGATCGGCGAAGATTTCAAATAGACAAAAAGAATAAACGTTTTGGCAGTGGTGGGTGCTTCTCTGCAGCTTTCCACCGAAAGAAATTCTGGACGCTCGATTGGCTTGTTAGCCACATACTGTCCTGTGCTAACTGAACTGAACTGAACTTGAATATCTAGCGCTTAAAATAAATGAAAACGAAATTTTCTGAGCTGTTTTTATTTTTTTCAATTTTGTGTTTGTTATAGTTGGAACTGTTTTTCGATTTTAGACGTATTCTAATTCCAACTCCGATAAAAATGAGGGTAACGAGCTTCGGTCAAATTTGCATTTAAAATCTACCATTGTAATGGACTAAGGAAAAATAGTCTAGCACTACACACAAAATGGCAAAAATGGAAAGAACTCACTAAAATACTAAAGGAGCTAATGTCCAATGAGAGATCCGTAACGTCCAACAATAGCGAAGTAATCCACACAGGAAAATCCATGAGATGGAATCCAAGGCGCAGAATGCGCTAAAATGTTGGAGAATTCGTTAATCACAAATTCCGGCACGGAGCAACGCACACAGACTTCGCGACCACGGAAGAAGACAAAGTCCGAGTTCGAAATTGTATTGACCGCCAAAAATTATAATGTACCAGCATTGATACAGATGAAGTGTACATGGCCAAGAAAACGAATAACTATAAAAGGCCAAAAATTGTATGTACAAAATACGAAGTTACAAAGTGGAAGCAGTTCACTACACCATTACAGGATATTTTAAATTGTGCATAGTGACCATGTCGCCATAATATTCCAGGCAATTCTCTGTTTTCATAAGCCACCAGTCAAATGCAGGCGTAATCTAAATGGAGTTGACTGGAATGCCGTACGGCTTTCCGCTTCACGATGTGACTGGCTCTCTGAAACCAATGACATCGAAAGTAAATGGTCAGTTTTAAGCGCTTTATTTTAACTCTTCAAGACCTTTATTGTCCTTTTTGACCTGCACGGCTAAAGAACAAGCCACCTTGATGGACTCCTGTGGTGCGACGCAACATTATTAGGTGCGATAGACACTGACAGAGATATACAGCCTTACCAACCTATAGAAATTGTTCGTGCTATAAGACTTCGAGTTCAGTTCAGTTAGGTTCAGTTTGCACAGGACTGTAGCGGATAAGCCGAACGTTACGTTAATAAGAATTGCTATAAGTGTTGCAAATTAATGTAAGCGTATGAAATTATGTATAAATATATATAATTATATTCATGCAAGAGAATACACTATGTCAACAACAGACTTACATAATCCTTGTGTTGTCCACTCGGATTATTGCTAACAATGAATTTGACCCGTGCTATTTCTTCAGCGGGATAATTGCTCGTCGTAGATGGGACAAGCAGTGAATTACCGAAAAAGGAAGAAATATTCTAGGTCAGTAATCTGAAACAATTAATCAGTGGTTCGGCACCAGGCAAGTTATCAGACGTTCACGCTGTAGGAAGCGCAAGTGTGTGTTCAGTTGATTTAAACAAAACGACACACGGCATCATGATGGAAAACGTTTATGGAAATAAACTTACTTTTTGGAATTATTAAGGAATAATATCAATTAGGAATAATTCCTAGATAACTCCCCCCTAGAGTGGTGGCTATTCAGCCATGCTCGACATCCATCTACGGTGTGTACCGACGGGGTCTTGCCACGGTACGGCCAGTGCGTGTGCGCGGGGTGTCCGTGTCGTCGGTTGTCACCGCTGTCCGTGAATGCAGCGGGGTTTCCATCATGGGTTGTGTTGCTGGCGTGGACGCGGGTGAAATGCTCGAGTCCTCGCGCATCGGCTGCGTATCTAAAGTCGACAAAAAGGGAGACGAGGGAAAAGAAACAAAGGGGACTGCCTGTGGAGTAATAGTCACAGTCGTACGGGGTCCTCGGTCTGTATTCGATTCCGTTTACGCGGGCTTCAATCGGTTGATGCTGACTGAATCCGGGCGGCCGTTGCGTTCAATGACGAAGTACTTGGCACTGCGGGAGATGACTTTGAATGGGCCGTCGTATGGTGCTTCGAGGGGCCGTTTCACACGGTCTACGCGCGTGAATACGTACGGGCACGACAGAAGATAATTGTCGACGTGACTTGTACGAGAAGTTACACGGGTAGGCGGAGCACGTATTTCTCGCATGAAGGCTCGGAGCCGGGAGACATACGGAGCAGTTTCAATCGCAGTCAGGGGTGTGGAGTCCGTCAGCAGTTCGGCGGGGAGTCGCAGAGTAGTTCCGTAAACCATATCGGCTGATGTGCAACCGATGTCCTTTTTTGCGGTATTGCGGATGCCGAGCAGAACCAGTGGCAGTTTGTCAACCCAGGATGCGCTGGATTCGGTGGCGACGAGCGCAGCCTTCAATTGACGATGGAATCGTTCAACGAGGCCGTTCGCGGCTGGATGGTAAGCCGTCGTCCGAAAATGTTCGCATCCCAGTAGACGATTCAGTTCTGCGAAGAGGTGGGACGTGAACTGGGCTCCGCGGTCTGTTGTGATCTGGGACGGGACACCGTAATTCGCGATCCAACCAGAGACGAAGGTGCGAGCTACGGTTTCCGCAGATGTATCCACTAGTGGGCACGCTTGGGGCCAGCGTGTGAATCTATCGATGCACGTCAAAAGATGAGTGCACCCACGGGATGAGGGTAATGGTCCAACAAGATCAATATGTACATGCCGAAAGCGTCCATCTGGAAGTGGGAATTTTCCAGGGATAGAGCGGGTATGGCGATGTACCTCACTACGTTGGCAGGCAAGACACTGTTGTGCCCAACAACGAATGTCGTTCCACATGCCATGCCAAACATTGCGGTCTGTGATGAGTTTTGTGGTTGCGCGTTTGCTCGAATGGGATATTCCGTGCAGGTGCTCGAAAATCCGTCGTCTGTAATCCTTTGGTACAAATGGACGTGGATTTCCTGTCGATGTATCACAATGGATACGTATTCGACTGCCTGGCACTGGTAAGAGAGCAAACTGCAGGGAAGCTTCGGAAGTGATTTTTGAAAATTCCGGGTCGTCCTCTTGCAGGGCGGCGATTTCCTCTAAGTCAATCTTCGCGATCTGGGAAATAGATGCGCGTGATAGAGCATCTGCCTCGACGTTGCTGGGTCCCTCGATGTACCTGACGTCAGTGGTGAACTGCGCGAGGTAGTCCAAGTGGCGAGTTTCCCGAGGCGAGTAGCGGTCGGCGGCAGCGCTGAAGGCGTGGATCAAGGGCTTGTGGTCCGTGTAGATGGTGAATTGACGTCCTTCCAGGATGTGTCGAAAGTGCTTTACTGCGAGGTACATCGCAAGTAGTTCTCGGCTGAAGGTAGAATACCTGGTTTGAGCCGGTTGCAGCTTTCGTGAAAAGAAGGAGAGTGGTGCGCACTCGTCGTCAATGACTTGTTGTAGAACGGCACCAACAGCAACTTGAGAAGCGTCTGTTTTGAGCACGAGCTTCACTCTGCTGTCCGTGGAGAGATGAGCCAGCGAAGTGAGCGTGCTGAGGGATGCTTTGACTGATTGGAACGCGGCGATAGCTTCCGTTGTCATGTTGAACTTCTTTGGATTTCCCCGCAAAAGATCAGTTAACGGTCTGCATTTGTCCGCGCATTTTGGTATGAATCTGCCGTAGAAGTTAATGAATCCAAGAAATCGACGTAGCTGGCGAAGAGACGTTGGAGTTGGGTAGTCTTCAATCGCCGATATTTTCTGCGGAATGGCAGTGATTCCACGAGAATCGATTGTGTGTCCAAGAATTTCTAGGGCTGGTCGGCCGAATTGGCATTTGGCCGGGTTGATTACGACGTTGTATTCCTGAAGACGTTTGAAAACCAGTCGAAGGTGATCCATATGCTGCTCGTGGCTTTCACTAGCGACAAGAATATCATCGATGTACGTGAAGGTGAATGGTAGACCTCGCATGACTTGATCGATGAAGCGCTGGAAAGTTTGAGCGGCGTTTCTGAGTCCAAACGGCATGCGAAGGAATTCGTAGAGACCGAAAGGTGTAGTGACAGCAGTCTTCGGAACGTCGGCGTCTGCTACTGGGATTTGATGATAGGCGCGCACAAGATCGATTTCGGAAAAAATCTTCTTGCCGCAGGCGCTCAGGGAGAAGTCCTGGATGTGAGGTATGGGATACCTATCAAGCACTGTGAGCTTTTTGAGGCCTCTGTAGTCACCACATGGTCTCCAATCGACTGATTTTTTTAAAACCATATGTAGAGGCGATGTCCATAGGCTATTAGAGGGTCTAATTATCCCAAGTTGTAGCAGTTGCTCGAACTCCGCTTTGGCAGCGGTTAGCTTGTAAAGGGGACAATCGTCGCGGTCTTGCGTTCGTCGGCGGGCCGGTAGTCAGGATGTGGTGTGCAATCCCATGTTGGAAGTCTGGCGTGCAGCGCGATGGCTAACTGATAGCCGGGTAGTCTTGAAGCAGCATTGCAAACTTGTCGTCTGGTAGAGCGAGTTTCAGTCCGATCGAATTGATCGATGTCGCTTTTCCTGTGACGCGTACTGCGGATTTGTTGTCCAACAGTTGTTTGCGCTGAACGTCGACTATTAGCCCGAACTCTGTTAAAAGGTCGGCTCCGATGATCGGCTGACGAACGTCGGCGACCATAAATGTCCATGGGAGATTTCTGCCCAAACCGAGGTTTGGCAGGAGGAGACGCTGGCCATACGTTTTGATGCGTGTGCCGTTAGCCGCTTGTAGATTGACGCCAGTTGGGTCCATGCGGGTGCTTGCACTATGAGGTGGGATGACACTCACCTCCGCTCCTGTGTCAATTAGGAAACGTAGACCTGTTGGGGAATCATCAATAAAGAATAGGCGACTTACGGTGTGGCCAGCTGCAGCCGTCGCGATTACTGGCTGGCCTGCTCTTTTCCCGCCTTAGCGTGACTGGCGTTGGGAAAGGAACAGGGCTGCACACAGTGCCTGGCGTCAGCACCAAGCTGTTTATGGTACTTGCAGAAACCTGTGTTGGCAGCCTGGCGCGAAGCGTTTGCGCGGTTGTTTTGGGGACGACGTTTTTGCTGTTGAGGTTTACGCTGTTGATACGTCGTCTGTATTGACAGTGCAAGACGTTCGATTGCGTCCTCGATTCGAGCGAAACGTTGGTCCGTTGGGGTTTGTGGCGTGTCTTCGGTCACCATATGTACTTGGGCGTTGCTTGTTTGACACTCATGTACCTTGTGCCAATTTGTCCAATGATGCTTCGCTCTCTTGTATGGCTACGAATGACCTCGTGTGAGTAGGCAGGCACTTGATCCAAAAGTGCATTAGCACATCGTCACTGACATTGTTGCCACCTGCGAGCGTGCGCATATGCCGCAACAGTTGCGAAGGTTTTCGATCGCCCAACTCCGTTATCTGGAGAAGTTGTTGCATGCGAGTTGCGTTGGACGTGCCGAAGCGTTGTAGAATGGCAGCCTTCAGTTTGTCGTAGGGATGATCTAACGGTTTCGGATCCAAGACGTCGATCACTTCGGATGCAACCTCCGTAGGAAGGTTGGCGGTGACCTTAGCGAACTTCATGTCCTGTGATTTGATGCGATAGCTCTCGAACTGAGCTTCGACCAAAACAAACCACACTCTCGGGTTTGACATCCCGAAAGGGGGCAATCTGACGTTAGAGTTGATGGCGGCTTCGTCGCCGGACGACATAATGAATATAAAATGAAGGGAAAAAATTTGAAAAACGGGCTCACCAGTTTGTAGCGGATAAGCCGAACGTTACGTTAATAAGAATTGCTATAAGTATTGCTAATTAATGTAAGCGTATGAAATTATGTATAAATATATATATAATTATATTTATGCAAGAGAATACACTATGTCAACAACAGACTTACGAAATCCTTGTGTTATATGAATTTGACCCGTGTTATTTCTTCAGCGGGATAATTGCTCGTCGTAGATGGGACAAGCAGTGAATTACCGAAAAGGGAAGAAATATTCTGGGTCAGTAATCTGAAACAATTATTTAGTGGTTCGGCACCAGGCAAGTTATCAGACGTTCACGCTGTAGGAAGCGCAAGTGTGTGTTCATCATGATAGAAAACGTTTATGGAAATAAACTTACTTTTTGGAATTATTAAGGAATTATATCAATTGGAAATAATTCCTACAGGACTGTATGTGGCTAACGAGCCAATTGAGCGTCCAGATTTCTTTCGGTGGTATGCTACAGAAGAGCGTCCACCACTTGAAACAATATCTTTACAAATATCTTCTGGTATGAGAGTAATCTGGAATGCAGCAGAAAAACTCTCCTCACCTATTGGTGAGGAGAAACATTAGTGCGTTCCAAAGACAACATGAGGATCATACCAACTATTCCCTTACGAATAAAAATCAGGAAATAATGAAGGCCACACAGAATCAAGTCTATTATTGAAACCCCTTACCGAATTAGAACAAACAACTTCTTTAGGAAGTCGATTCCAGTAATTTACTACCCTCTCACTAAAGAAGAGCTTACGAACATTTGACCTGACATGTCGCTTGGCTAGTTTTAATGGGTACCCAAACTTGGCGCCAGAGCGTGCAATTCAATGGGATGAATAGTACTGAAACCTGACATGATTTTGAAGGTTTGAATCAGGTCCCCACGTAGCCTTCTCCTTTTTGGTGAGAAGACCTCTAGACTCAGCAATCGTTCCTCATACGACCTACCCGATTGCCCAACAATCATACGAGTAGCTAAACCTTGAACACCTTCCAGCTTGGCAATATCCTTTCCCAAATAAGGTGACCATACTTAAACGGAATACTCGAGATGTGGTCTCACGACCGCTTTGTATAATGGTATGAAATCCACTGGGGACCTGCAGGATAAAATTGATCAAAGGCAAAAAAGCTCTCTCCTAGGGCGTTGTGCAGCAGCTGCGCATTGATCAGATCATTTAAAGTCCCCTAAAACGTCTATACCTAAGTTACGAACTTTCGGCACCCCATTTATCTCAAATATACCATCAGGACCAGCAACCTCTAGCTTTTTAATGACTTTAGACAAGAGATAGCTTTTAGTGAAGTTAACTGGTAGATCCCATGTAGCGGACCACTTGATGACCTTTCCTATATCCTCAAGAAGATCCTGTTCATCCAGTGATCCGATAATCTTGACATCATCTGCAAAAATATAGCAGGGACACTTAAGCGACGCTGCCAAATCATCGATTAGAATGAGGAAAAGTAGCGGTCCGAGTACGGAACCCCGTGGGACTCCACTAACAACTTTCACTTTCGACGAATACATATTTCCCATCCTGACACGAAAGAATCTATTGCTCAAGAATCCTATATCCATTTCTCCAGAAGACCATAGTTATCCATATAACCAAGTTTATCTGCAAGCAATCTGTGTGTTTACCGAATCAAAGGCCTTGCCGACGTCCAAGTAAAAAACTTAAAAGTGTTGGCTTTATCTAGCCTCATGGTGACCTCGTTAAGAAAACATAAGAGGTTTTTTAGGCCCGACTTCCCTTTAAGTGAGCCGTGCTGAGCAGAGTTCAGCAACGAGTAATAAAAAAGATGGCGACAGATCCCATCCCTAATAAGTTTCTCCAGGATTTACATAGGATGCTAGTGAGACTTAAAGGTCTGTACTTACAAACTGAGGATCGACTGCCACCTTTAGGTATCGGGATCACATTAGCCAACTTCCAAATACTCGGAATATATCCATGTTGCAAGGTAGCGTTAATAATACGACCTACAGAATCTGCTAATATTGGCGCCAGGTTCTTTATAATTTGAGGGTAAATGTCGTCTGGGCCAGCAGATTTATAGGGGTTAGTTGCTGCAAGAGCAAGTTTAACCTCATCATCAGTGAAAAATAACTATTCAAGTGGAGTAACGATATCAGGCAGTTTGATGACAGGCATGTTAGGCGGATCTATTTGGCGATCAAGCCTCTGAACACCCTGGAAATGTTTGAGAAAGGCCGAAGCCTTTTCTGAATCTGAAATTATTTGAGTTCCGTTTTCCTGCTGAAGGTTGCCAATCCAATCGCGCGTTTTGCCTTTGGATTGGGCATAACTATAGTAACGCTTTGGGCACTGCTTTATATTGCGTGCCAACAGTGATTCAAAGTCACGTTTTGCTTTGCGTTGCATTCCCACAGCCTTATTTCTGACCATTTTATACTTTGTCCAGGACCGTTGTGTCTGAGAAGCTTTGTAAGTTTTCCAGGCACGGTCCCTAATTCTAATCACTCGTCGCATCGCAGGTGTCCACCACTGTAGCTTGTTGCGTTGCTTGACGTGCACCAACGGTGCGGACCTATCTTGCAGGGTAGATAGGCAGTGGTGTATAAGTTGCCAGTTTGTTGCTATATCATCACCTACATATTGAGACAACATCTTTTTAGCTTCCTCTGAGACGACTTCCCAGTCTACGCGATTGAAATTGCGCCTCAGTTTAGGAGGAGGTTTTTCATACCTGAGTCTTAGTTGGAATCTGATCACAACGTGATCACTTTTTCCTAGTGGAGTGAGATAATCTATCTGGCGAACCATTTCTTCGCTTGAAGAGATAACGAGATCCAGGATCGAAGGTAAGCAGCCCTGGCGGAATCTTGTGGGCTCATTGACATGTTGACTCATGGCATGCATATGAGTCCATTCGATGAAGTCTTCAGACATCTTATCAGATGAACAGCACTGGTTCAGCCAAGATATATGTGGTAGGTTAAAATCACCAACTATAAGAACCTGGGACCCAAGCGTGTGCAGCAAACTGAGATTGCCAAGCAAATTTAGCAAGTCCTGAGGTCCTGCTTGCGGGCTCATATAAGCGCATGCTATTACCATTGATTGCTTGTAAGATTGAACGATACATGAGCTAAGTTGGAAGTTGTGCGTGCTAAGCCTAACACTCGATTCTGAAGTTCGAAGACCTAGTCTGAGAAAGATAGCAACTCCACCCCCTTTAGTTCATCTGGTCTATCACATCTGACCACAGAATAACTACTACAAATTGAGTCAGGAATATGGTCAGTTTTAGATAGCCAGGTTTCGGACAGTGCTATTACATGTGGTCGTAACTCTTGCGCTAGGATGGAGAGTTCAGACCACTTATTTCGGATACTACATGAGTTTCCGTATATCACTGTGGCAACGGTGTCTCGCGATATATTCACACTTAGTTCAGGTTGATCCTCGGGCGTAATACCCGAGGAGTCAGCACGTTTTTTGGTGTGCTGCTTAAGAGAGTGGATTCGCCTTGCGCGGCCTGAAGTTCTGCCGTACCTTGGAGGTCACTAATCACGAGCTGTGGAATTTCAGGGACAATACGGTGATTATCGTTTTCATCCCCAGATCCATCCGTGATTTCCATACTTGACAAAGAGCCATTTTTTTCTGAAGAACAGCGCATTCTGTTATAATTTACATCATAACGTGAATTCTTTGACCTATCGGATTCCTTCTTGTCGTCGGGCACGACAACATATTTCCCTTAGTTAGTTTCATTTAAAACAATGTAACTTGCAAAGAACTGGTCACGCTCAGACTGCAAGTGAAATTCAAATAAAAGTGGTCTTGGAGAGTGGCTAGACTCACTTTTGAACCCTTCCACACGCCAACACGATGAACATGCTTTCGTGGTGTATCTGGGCGCATACCAACCTTACGGAGCAGATTTCTTATACAACTAGGGTCGAGTGACTTACGCGTTTTGGCTTCGTGTATATAGTGTTCATCCCGATTAAGCACCAGGATGTTACGAGATTTATCTCTTATTCCCTGACGAGCCGATTTAAGCTGCTCCAGATCCTTGGATAACTTAGCAAGACTCGAAACGACAGTAGCAAGTAAATTTGACTGAGAGTCAAATTTTATAGTGTCTACCTCTTTACGACCTGTCTGTGCCTTGTTCCTACTTTTACATGGCATCGAAGGCTTAGAAGACGGGGTCTGTGATGTGACATTTGGCTTGGTTGCTTGATCCGGTGCCTTAACCGTTTTAATCCTTTTGCGTGACTTTGTAGGCTTGGGATTTTTACTCACCGTAATTTCTTTGGAGTTCGTTGTTTGTACCGCTGGGCTAGCAGTGATACTCTCACGTACAACTTGAGCAAACAATCTATGCACACTAACCTTAGAAGCTGTGCTGTATTGCCGAGAACGAGCATTTTTAGCTTTTTCGGAAAATGCTTTTTCAGCTCCCCATTGGCACTCACTACGTATCCATTGAAGCCAACGGTGAGTAACATAAACCTTATAGTGTTTGGGATGTATCCCTGAACACTTCGGATGCGCTCATCTCTTGCAATTATTACATTCAATACCATTTAATACTTTTCTGCAACAAGATTTTTTTAGGCACTTGTTGGCAATCATAATAAAGAAAATATTTGAATAGTGGTTACAGCAAATAAATTTCACAGACGGAATAGACTTTGCGTTATGATGTGTATAATGCGATAAATTAATTTCCAATTTACAGCAAAATCAGAGAAAAGCAATCTGTAAATGGATTGTTAACAAGAGCTTGGGAAATACAACCCAGAAACATCACAGTAAAGCTACAACGAAGGCTTAAGCGAAGCTAAGAAACTTACCTGGCAAACTCTGTTAAACAGAACCCTAAGAATTTTTTAGTTATGTTTAGTCTGAGGTAAGACAAGGGAGCACAATGGCAAGAAAGTTAATTCTGACCCCAAAAAGGCAGGAGCTTTGCTGGATTAGTTTCAAAGTGTACATAGAATGGGTGGCGGGGATGCGATTCACTCAGTCTCAACTTTTAATACGTAAATGGGTGCCTCTCTAAGCGGAGTAGTTTTTTTGCAGGGATGATGTCGCTCGTATCCTAAAGAATCTAGGCGGAAATAAATCCGCGGACCTGACGATGTGCATCCTAAAATTGTAAAGGAAATATCTAAAGTACTAGCAGAGCCTCTATGTGAGTTATACAACGAATCGCTCTCCAAAGGCATCCTACCAGATGACTGGAACAGAGCCATTGTCGTAACCATTCCAATGGGAGGGTGAGCAAACATAGCTATGAATTTCCGACCGGTTAGCTTGACAAGTGTTTTATGTAAAACCTTGGAGAGACTTATCAGGAATCGGTTGTGCAGCCACCTCGTGCACAATTCATCATTTAGCATGTTTCACCATGGCTTTCTTAAAAGAAGGTCCTGTCTCTCGAATATTTTATGCGTTTTGAATAGAGTTTCCAAGACACTGGATGAAGGCGGACGGGTAGAGTTTTTTTACTTAGACTTTAGTAAGTCGTTCGACTCGGTTGGTCACAGGTTTCTAGGGATGAAGCTCGCGGCCAAAGGCATATCTGGTAAGCTTCACGACTGGATAACCAGTTTTCTTCGTAATAGATCCTTCCAGGTCCGTGTAGACGATACTACCTCTGAATTCGCAATAGTTACCAGTGGGGTCCCACAAGGTTCAGTATTAGCCCCAATAATCTTTCTGATCTTCATCGATGATCGGGCATCGCAGTTGTCATGTCCCTGCTACATGTTTGCTGATGTCAAATTCACCGGATCCAGTGATCACGGTGATTCGTTGAGAGATATTGAAAAGGTTATTGAATGGTCGCAGGATTAAGATCTTCGTCTGAACCATAGTAAATATCATCTGTTGTCTGCAGCATTCGACAGAATTACAGTAACTGCGAATAACTGTATTATCAACTTTCAATTCATTCAGAGGGTTACGAATTTGGGTATAGACGTAACAACGGACTGCGCAGTGTGCCTCAGCTGCACAACGAGCTAGATGAGAACTCTTGAGGCTTAAATCCGTTCTGACATGTAGAACGCCGGAAATGATTATCTCCTTGTATACGGTGATTGTCAGGCCGCAATTAGAATACTGCGTACAAGCCTGGATCCCCTTCTTTCAAAAAGACATTACTACTAGAAAGAGTCCAACGCCTGACTACCAAAATGGTTGAAGGTATGTTTGGGAAACCCTACGAAGAACGTCTAACTTCTCTAGGTCTCTTCAGCGTCTACGGGGTGACCTTATGTGAAATTTCAAAATCATGAAAGGCTTAGGCGACGAGGGTTGTCAAATCCTGTTCTCTCGAGCGATCAACCCTTTAACTAGAGGACATACATTAAAGCTCGCGAAAAACCACAGCCGTCTGAATCTTAGGCAACACTTTTTCAGTGAAAGAGTGATAAGTTTGTGGAACCACCTGCTTAAGGAACTAATCGCTTGCACATCAATAGGTGCATTCAAAATGGGTTTAGATACCTTTTGACATGAGCTGTTTCCAGATTTTGTCCGTGAATCTAAAGGTCGTCCGTCGACAGAATTTTCCATTTTATGTTTATTTTGAGTTTAGATGGTCTTTACGACGATTTTAAAAATGCTGTTATATAAGCCTCGTTTTAAATGTTATGTTTTAAATGTACGCACCAAATTTCCATAGCTAACCTCTCACCGGCATGAATTAAAGTGCTGACAAAACGGATGGTTAAGCACTGAGGGAAGAGTGTTTAGCATAATTGAGTATATGCAATCCGGTCCCTCAGATTTGTTGACCCGATCATGGATAAGTGAGTCATACACCTCAGCCTCATTGAAGGACAACTAATCTAATACATGGACACCAGATGTAAGGTCACGCGGACCTGACGGTGTGATTGAACAATTATCCCGTCTTTGAACGCTACTGAAAAACCATGAGAAGACAGTCGCCTTAGACAGGTCGGTATGAGCTACTATTCCGTCCTGGTTTCAAACGTCCTATGCTTTCCCTAGTTTTACCTTTTGACTGTGCGTAGCTATAAAACCTATTCGGGATGGATTTAAAATCCCTAGCTAAGCATTACTCAAAATCCTGTTTGAGCACACGCTGTAATTTAACACATGCATTCCGAGCGGTTTTGTAGCGAGCCCAAGAACCAGAATTAAGGGATATCTTATATTGTCTCCGTAGGCGATCCCGTTTACGGGAGCGTGCTTGTCTTGTAACTCTTTTAGATACTAACAAATTCTATCCTAGTTTTCACGTACATTAGAATCGCTAGATAACTAAAGGGAGGATTTTGAAGTCTGCAAGAGTAAACCCAATTCTACAAGACTAAATTGCTTCTAGGACGAGAGAAAGGTCTGCGAAAACGCAATATCGCTTCGATGCATATCACTACGTGATTGCTTTTACCGAGCAGCGGTAGGTACTTTCAATACCTAATGGCTTCTAGCTGGGACGACAATACCATGTCAAGAGTGGATGGAGTCCTGCATCATGAGTGTTTCCAGATTTGGTCCGTGAATCTCAGGTCGTCCGTCGACAGAATTTTCCATTTTATGTTTATTTTGAATTTAGATGGTCTTTACCACGATTTTAAAAATGCTGTTATATAGGCCTCGTTTTAAATGTTATGTTTTAAATGTACGCACCAATTTTCCATAGCTAACCTCTCACCGGCTTGGTGAAGAGGAACCCTTTCCGTTTTTCTCAGTCGCAGCTACAAATTCTGGGACCAAAGGGCGGCTTGGAAAACATCGGACGTACCTTCGCATACGACGAGGATACCAGAGGAAAATAAAC
>JACCGJ010023993.1:0-22732 GCA_013407085.1 Atriophallophorus winterbourni | reverse complement strand
ATATTCTGCTTGCCCTATTTATGTTTTGTGTGCTTGCTTATCTTTTTTCCTACTTCATGATGCTTGGCACTTTGACTTCAGACTTGTACTTTATGATGATGTCGGTTTCACCCGATGACTTTGGATGACCACGTATCTGAAAGTCGCACTTGTCTAAAAATGCATGTCTGTATTTTGCCAGCGTCTCTACTTTTAATGGTTCTCAGTTGAAATTTATTTCATCCCAACAATTGATATATTGTGGTCAGCAAAAGCTAATTATTAGAAAAATCTTTCCAATGTGATTGTAACTTAAAAGTACACATTTGACACGATAGTGCTTTGATTTTTATCATAATTTTTTTGTTAGAACAACGAATTACCAGAAGTTAAGAAAGAAAGCGAAGTTCAAAACCTTTGCAAACGTGGTTGTGGCTTCTATGGCAGTGTTCAGTTCGGTGATATGTGTTCAAAGTGCTACCAAGAGCAACTGAAAGATCAAAATTCCAACGCCGTCAGCGAAACTGATTCCACTTCACATGGGACTTGTATGACAATCGCTTCTCGCTTAGAACACACGAACAATGCACAGTCTCACTCCCCAGTCGGCTTGACCATGCGAACGGGATCGGCTAATTCAATACAGTCTGCCTCTCGTGTTGCTCCACCCATGAAGCGAAAAGCGTCCTCGTCAGTTGACCTCATATTTGACTCATCTGGTACGTGTATTCCACCACATTTTCATTCCGACCTGTTCTTTGTACTTAACTCGCCTTATGTTTCTTCAGATAATTCTCCACCGCGTACTGTCAGCAGATGTTCATGGTGTCGCAAACGGGTTGGACTCACAGGTAATTTTATATTCTCTTGCCTGTTTTGTATATACACAGCTTAAGCAAAATTGACATTCTGCACGCGTCTGATCGTCTTTTCGTTTTAAAACTTAGAAATTGACGCATCGCGTATTGCAACATAAATATCCTGTTCATGTTTGAATCTTTACTCCAACCAAACTTTGTCTAATTTCTCAATAACTGCAAATGTTTTGCACCACCTATTCGCGAGTGACTGGCGCCTGAAAACCAGTTTGCTTCAGGCAGATGGAGCTCGTTAGCCTTGGAGGGCATTTCATCTAAGGGAAGGAAACCCTGATTTTCAACCTCCGCTGCCTTCCCGATCGCGGGAAAGGTTTCGGGAGAAAACCCTGAGGAAAAACCTGGAACAGAGTCTGGTAGACCATCTCATTCTGGCAACTCCCTGCTGCCTTGCAGGTCGCACTTGGTTGTGCAAAGGCTAGAGAAGCTGACTCGAACAAACGCCGAGTGGTGCTGGGGACGCCGCTTTGTAACCAAATCCCCAAGAACCTTCATTGAAGCCGACTCATGCTCCAGGATGAGATAGTCGCACAAAAATCCACTTATTCATGCACTATTTACTCACCTATGCACTCATGTGCAATCGTGCAGCATTTCTGTGATGTGCGGCTAACATCGGTCTAAATTGTTTGGCCAACGGTAGTGAGCTGCATGCTGAAACACGCTAGTCTCACTACCATTTCTGTTTCCCCCTCATATCTGTCTAGGCCTGGGCAACCTGACAGTATCTCAGTCCACGTACAGTCTTTGACTGTGTGGCACTTGGCCTGGATCAGGCTTGTGCTTTCATTCATTCAATATGAGCAGTTGTTACCGTTTCGCAGTTGATATGCTATCATGATTGCTAAGGCCAACTTACAAATTGATTCACGCAGCAAGCAAGCAAAGTAACAATTGTTTTGCACGATTTGAATCGTTCACTGGGATTGTCTATGAGGTTGAGTTCAACGATTAGGTTTATTTATCCACTCTTTCAATGCGCACGGGGCATAACCTAACTGTATCCACATAGTTTGCGCAAGCGATGAAGCACATGGTACATACATCTAACAGATAGCGAGTCAAACAAGATCCCCTCTGCGCCCACGTGCAGTCTCTGATTGTGCGGCACTTATCCTGGATCAGGCTTGTGCTTTGATACCATACCACCTATTCATCGTTCAGTACTTAGTGTTAACCGTGCTAAATTGATTTGCCACCGATAGTGAGCTGCATGCTGGAGTCTACCATTTCTATTTTCGTTATTATCTGTATAGGCCTGTGCAACATGACGGTATCTTAGCCTATGCGCAGTCCATATAGCTACTTTGTCTGGATCAGGCTTGTGATTTCATACATATCATGCTGCTTTTCACTCGCACACTTTTGAGTAGTATTTTTATTTTTGATTTACGATATCATCGTGTTTATACACCATTTACACTCAGCATTACGTTAGTGTGTTGTAGTACCGTGATTGATTATTGGTCCTCGGGATTGGGAGCTTGAAACGTGGCGCACTAACGTTTTGGTATGCGAAAAGTGACCATGTTTTCCACATAAAATCATTGGCGTATTAAGAGCGCATGAACTGTTTTCATCTTGATTCTGCGTCTCTCTGGATTGTGATTTCATACAGTGGGATGCGGCACTGCTGTTCTATTTTGCGGTTCCATTTCAAATGAGCGATCTACAGTGCATGAATATGCATTTATACAGTACCGCGTTGGTAACCGTGCTACCACTAATGAGCTGCATTTGGATATACGATTGAATCTCATTGTTATTATCGTTATCTGATGTGACTTCGCAAACCTCATCTAGGCAGAATGCCACACAGTCATACTGCAAACTGGCTAAGATACTGTCAGGCTGCCCGACCCTAGACAGTTATGGGAAATTGAACCTAAACTAACATGTTTTCTCATACAGCTCTTTACCGATGTCACGGTTTCAGCTCTGCAGTGAAGAAGTACGGTACGAAAGCACAAGCATGATCCAGGAAAAGTGCCGCACAGTCAGAGATTGCACATGGGCTAAGATACTGTCAAGTTGACCGATCCTAGACAGGTGTAAGAAAAAAATAGAACAGAAAATTGTAGTGAAACTCCAGCCTGTTAAAGCATGCAGCTCACTACCTGTGGCCAATCAATTTAGCACGGTGTTAGCAGCACAGCACAAAGTGCTGCACGTGAAGAAGTTCAACACAATTGCACATCCATTCAATCATTAAAACTTGCAGCGGAGAACCCTCGCCCTTAACTTAAGCCTACAGACCCTACCTCGCTGATTCGGAATAGTGTTTGGCGGCGGTCTTGTGCGAGGCATCGTTGAATGTTGTGTAGCGTTGAAGAAAAAAGCTGGCTTTGTTGTGGTACTCAGCACTTCATGAAACCTGTTGTGCTTATCTCACGCTGCGTGTGTCTTGCTCAATTACAGGTCTTTTTGATTCTATGACCGTTTAGCTTTCGCACCAACATGCTGTCAGTCTCGCGGGGTTGCACCGCATTCCTGCCTCACGGTTTATGCGTGCAATCATTCATTGTACATTTTTGTGATTGTGATGCATTTTTCCACCGTTTCTCAATGGTTTGTTGAAGCAGCCTAGCATTGCTTAACCTAGCTGTTCATGAGGAATTTTGATTAAACTTGTGATAAATTTAGCTTCATTTTCGTCAGTTTACTTACGAAATTGAATCGTATTTTCAGCGCCAAATATTCTCAGTATCCCTTTCATGAGTCTTGTCATTGCGGCAACACTACCATTACTCTGGTTCAATATTTCTGAGGGTGTTCATGCATGTAAAATTACCCATCGAGCCGCTTCTGAACATACAGCCTGTTTTTTACCATTAAGCGAAACAGGACACGGTATAGTGCTAGTGTCATGGCCAATTGTTGTTACCCATTTTAACCGCGTTTTCCATAATTTGCCATCTTGGTGAGATTCAAATCTGACCTAGATTAGCCTTGTCCGTTGCGCCATTGCTACCCAAAATTACAGCAGAATTTTTTATAGTAGTTTTTGATCAAATTTCCTCTTTAGAATTTTCTTGTTTTTTTTCCCAAGCTGTTAGTCGAGTCCTTCCTTATTCTCACTTTCAGGTTTTTCCTGTCGATGCAACGGCCTTTTCTGCTCGCTCCACCGATACTCGGATCAGCACAACTGCAAATTCGATTACCAGGCGCATGGGAAAGAAGAACTGACTAAGGCTAATCCGGAAATTCGCTGCCCCAAGATTCGCAAAATCTGAGATAATGTCAACTTACTGCTGTCCATAGCTTCAATCAACTGTACTGTGACTAATGTTTCCGTAGTCTTTTCAAGTCTGACAGTGCATATTAGTAATTGCCAGTCGGTGTTTTCCGAGCCTGATCTCTTTGTGATTTGTGCTTCGCAGTTGTTTCATTTCAAAAGCTTCCTGCGATAATCGTTTGTTCATTTAAATCGTTTCCACTATACATACATTCATTGTTGATTCTCCTATACCTTTGGTGTGCTCTTCCTCCTTGAACTTGAACTTCGTTCGTTTACCGCCAAACGTCTTTCGGTTCACCCTTGGTTTCCCGGGCTTCTGGTGCTGTAATCTATCTCGAAACTGCGATGCGTCAACACGTGAGCCGCAACTGTCCGACTAATTTCGACAGACCAAGCGATCCACAAGTTTTGGTCAACCGTCTTGTATTGTGCTTTCTCTTGCCGACCTTTTTCTGTTTACTTACTGACAATGCTTCGCCGCACACGATATTTGTATAATTTCCTCTCGCCTTTGTCTGCTTTCTCTGTTCGCGTTCATTTTACATTGTGAACGCTTCCACTTCGGTTGCGGTAAGACTTCAGTGTTCGTGTTCAACACTTGGGCAACTGCTTTGTGATTTAGTCTTGCGCTTCTTTGTAGCTGTGGATAGTTTTTTTCGCTTCACTTATAATAGTAAATCGTCTTATCATTTTATTATCATTTTCTGACGAGAAAAGCTTGTTATGATGCATGGCAGTGAAAGCCGCAAGGAAGCTGTCGTGCTGATGTCGCTCTACTCGTTCACTAAAGTTGTTTGAATGCATGTTCTATTCGAGGTGTAGGCACCTCTACCCAGTTTGTTTGTGCTTACTCTTCTATAGAATCCGTAGCTATTTAAGTCCCACCCATCTTTTAGGATTTTACTTTTTCATGGTTGTGTGGCAGTTAAGCATTCGGTACGTGCTACCGGTGTAATGCTGTCTGTGATGATGATGATCTGACAACCATCGGCCATCTTGTATTGGCAAAACACGTGCATGCTGTACGTATTTAAAGGCACTGGTCTGTTGTTTGACTAATCCGCCTTTCACAGACGTATTAATAGGTTTCGCATGAATTCAGACGGGCTTGGTATTCGATATAATCCGACGCTGCAGGGTTTCAAAGCGGTATATTCACTACTCCGCACAATCGTTCTAATTATGGGCAGTGAATGTGTAGCAGTTTAATTATTCAACCTAGTAAAAGTCCGTCAGTACCGCTTATTCTGGTTTAACGAAAGCGTTTGTGAATCGTGTTAGTCATTAAGTTTTACGATTGTTTAGATGTCTGAAGAATGGCTCACCAGACCTGCTTATTATCGAAAGTGATTTCGAGCTCATGCGAGCTTTCAATCCTTCACTTCGTGCCGAGGTGAATTCAATAAATTAGGTACCTGGAAATATTTACAGACGTCAAATTAGATACAGTTCGGTTCACATGTCGCTTTCCTCGGTGCTGCATGCATCGAGCTCCGGTATATTAACTAATAAAAGTTCTTCAACATTTACAGGAACTATGCGCTAGGTGAAAATTTAAGCATTTAAATAGCTCTCAAGATGGTCGGTAATGCAATGTTTGTAGCCATGAACCTACCAGTTATTTTTTAACTGTTCGTCGTAGTTTGCTCGGTATTCAAGCATTGTTGACTCCTACCATTGCCAATGTTACTGAGAACTAAAGCAACTTGCATGAAGTCCAGGCTAATCTCATGTGGTTCACGGCTTTTCTAAACCTTATTAAATTTCTATAAGGTGCTTTCTGCCTACCGAAATCAACGTTTGACACTGCTTCATCTTCCTCATACTTGTACAAGACACCTATTTCTCACAACCTTTATAAACTTGGTTTTGAATGTCTGGATTGTTTCATATATCTCGGTAGTCATCAATAATCCGGCAGCTTGCGATGAGGTGTTCTTCACGTATTGCTAATGTGGTTCTGATATTTTACAATCGTTGTTCTCTTTCACAACACTAAAGTTTTAATTGTGAGTCTACAATATGATAATCGTTATCATATGGTTCTAACTGGAATTTCACACAAGGAGCATATTAGATATCTCAGATTTTCCCCTGAATATATCTTTAAAATCTGAAGCCTCATTCAGAACGAAATGCTGCGGTGATTTAAGGTGCTGTCAGCTTGCCGAAGCCCATAATGGGTTGGAAGTGTTATTATCCCATGGAGAGCGGTCATAATATTAATGCAGAGAAGCATATAAGCCTGATTAACACTCAGCATAGACAGGCTAAGGCCATAATTATTGAAGTTGCCGAATGTCAGACTTTGGTTTGCTACACTTGAGGCTAAATCTTAGTGTTTTCGGTGGCGGTATCGCTGCGATCTATGTTTGAGTAAACTCGTCCTCTTGCCAAGTGGAGAAAGAATGGAAGTTTGATTTGACTGGTGATAATGAATGCTGTCGCCACCACTAGTTCGCATTACTTAGCTGCTGTAGGTGCCTCAACGCAAGTCTATCAGCGCATATAGTCTGTTGTCGTACGCATAAAGTCGCTATGATTGTGAGAGTCAAGCATTCTTTTGGATCAAGTGCTGTTTTGTGATATTGTTCTGTACTGCTTTAGCAAGACTTCTCTAAATTAATTGCAAGCGGTAATGAGCTTCATCAAATTGCCCCCTAGAGTGTTGCTGTCAATCATTATTTTTCATCTCTTTCACGATGGTACTATAGAACATACAGTTTTTCAACAGCTTGACAATAGATACTTACTTTTTGTCCACTTTTCAAATGCTGTTGATCTCGGTGTTCATCGTTTTTATATATTTTGAATGACTTAGTAGTATCTAAATCCGTGTACGCTGACAGCCAGCTAAACTTTTGCACGCTTGATCCTGTGTTAGCCGGCGGGACTGCTTCTACTGATAGGAGATGCCTTAATTTAAGATTGATATGGCCAAGGGTATCTCAGAATTTTAATGAATGCGATCTACCGAGAGGAAGGGAAAATAATTGTTTCTAACCTCCATTTATGTGGAGCTATATAGAATGATGGAAAAGGTTTCAGGAGTCAACCTCGAGAGAAATATCCGGATTCCCGTTAGGCAACTTGTCGTTGTATTCACCTTCGCCCTTGCAACTGCATCGACCATAACGTTGTCCAACTGTATCAGCCTAGATCTTCCTTTATATATATATATGACATTTCATAGCAGAAATTCTCGAAGCAAAGTGAACTTCAACTGCGAATATCCTTTTTGAACTCACGTTGCTACTGCACAAATCACATCCTATTTGCTTTTCGTCTCTCCTTGGGTTTACCCTCTAAAAGAGTTCCGCCTGAACTTTGAAGCCACTATTGGATGCCATTGGCATTGGAACTCCCTACCGTCAGATGTTGTACAATCATCTGGTGAAAGGATTTTCAGGAACATATTGGATATATTTATGCGTAGTAATTCCACCCTACATCCCGTTTATATAGCATGATCTTTATCTAAACGAATATTTTTTCCATCATATCGAAACAATACATGACGTTTTTTTCTAACCACAAAACTGTCAATCTTCCTAATGCCTCAATTTTTGTATATTATTTAGTGTCCTTATACGAATATTGGTGTTGTACAGCTACGAGCTTTTTATACGATAAATTATTGAATCTTGAACCAGGCTGTTTCGCTACGTGAATATACAAAGCATGTGTGGCTTCAAAGTTGAAACTTTGTTTACCAGCTAATGTGCGCATGTGATTGAACGGCTTGGTTTAAATGTTCGAGCGTTGCATAGCATCTGTGCACTGTTTCAACGCATGCGCATCTTGATAGTACTCAACACATCCGGATGAGTGCAAACACAGCAAGAGGTGTGTGTGTGTGTGTGTGTGCTGGAAAGGCGAACAATACGGATACGTTTATATTTGTGACCACTCAGCGTGCCACGCCCATCTACACTATTCACAAAGTTGATCACGACCGGTCCATAATGGGAAGCACTGGACTCGATTTCGCTCTCTTTTAGCTCATCTCAAGTGCATATCCACCAGCTTCGGCGGGTTGCGACTCCCGACCATCAACCATTGTAGTTTCCCCATGCCTTACGACCTGTCTACCGTCCCGTATGACAGACGCAATTTAAGCGTTTATGAACTGTTCTCCAGACTGGTACATTTGAGTAGCTTTGTTTGCCCGACCAGTTCAGAAGGAGCCAGCAAAATCTGTTGTGGTCGCCCAACCGAACAGATCTCCGTGTCAGGTCTTCCCATCGGATACAGTGTAATCTAGCACCGATTAGATCTGATGGGCATTGTTGTTTAAGCGATATTTGGAGAATAATTTGTTTATATTTGTTCAAGTCCACACAATTCACTGCCTTCACGTTTGAATTTTGTGTTTATGCGATTAGAAGGTTCATTGGGCCAATCGTATCTGACAGTAGTCCAACATTTCGAGCTTTTTCTAATATTTTCCCATACGGTTTGGGATCGTAGTGTCGCAACCCGATGAGTGCGTGAACGAAAGGTGTGCCTTACAGATATTTTGTTCAATACTGAATATAATTTAAATACCATTTACGATCAAACTTCCGAACGCTCGTGTATATATTATCATATAGGTCACCCTGTGATTGGTAAAGCCTTTTTCAACACAAGCATTTTGATTTTATCAAACAGCTGTGAGCTGACTTGGTGGACTTTGATGTTTTATACTATGTTCAGTATAGACTGAGACGAATAAAGCGTATTCGGATTTCCAGCTAGTAAGTACCACGGAGGCGCTTAACGCCGCGTCTCTCGATATGGAGCACAATGCACACAGGCGTCATAGGTCTTACAGACTCAGTATTTGAATTTATATTGCTCGCCATTTGGACTCAACTGTGAACGGCAACTGATTACTTGAGTTCGCGTTCAAGGAAATGGGCATAAGGCGATTCAGTTATTGATTGAGCTAGTCATGGTTCTATCTTGACGCTGAAGAGTTGATGTTTAAAACAATAGTGGGTGCAATAGCGAACCGTGAATGTGGTTTGCCATTGTTAAACGTGGACTATTCTGTGTTTTCGATGTTCGATGGTTAATAATAAGCCTGCACAACGCGAAAAAATTTTGCAGCGTGCAACGCCCATACGATCACGTGGGTTCGTTAATGAATACTAGGGCTTCGCACGCGATTGAATCGGGCGAGGACAAGGTCATCTGTTTCGTCAGAGCACGTGATCGTCGATAAAAGGTCATCGGCTAGGTAATACTAATTGGGAATTGATTCACTGTTCACAAGTGGACAATACGGATTAAATCGGTCGATCGAATACATAAAAACACAAATTTACCACCACTTGTCTATCTGAATAAATAGATGTGTACCACGGTTTTATGCGCAGTGTTTAATTAATACTGGCTGAAAGAGTATGGAGACGCCGTCGGCCTAAGAGTCTTTGTGCTGAGTTATTTTGAAATCCATGGCCTGGAAACTGACGTGTCAAGCAAATGTAGGGAATCGTGCACTACAACAAGTGAGGAAGTGCATCAGAGGACACTTCTCAATGGTAAGGAAAATCGATTTTAAATCGGGTCGTAGGTGAACTGGTTTTAGATGCGACTCAAATTATGAACTGGACTCACACAGGATCGATAATGCGATGCTGCTGCGTTGATGAAATGCTTCTAGGTGGAAGTATATCGTCTAACCAAAATGGCTTAGGAAAGAAGAGTAATGGATTAACTATCCGTTAAAATGGTTGTTCATAAGCATAAATCTCATGGCTTAGGCCATACGTCAATTCTTAGATTTATTCGTAGGCGATATGCGGGTCGGATGGTAAAAAATTGTCCAATATATTCCTAAGGATTATTATCAGAGACAGAAACATGCCAATCCCTATAAGTATCAGATAATAGCACACGAGTAGGTAAACTGTTTCACAATTGCATAGTGCGGACAAAAAAATGCGTATTCCCGGCAGTTCAATCTGCTATGTTTTTGATAGTGTTTAAGCGCGTGAACGACAATTTTGTGTGAGAGGTGTAATGAATGTATGGATGGATGGGTTGTATGTGTGAGAAACGGTCCAAATAAATTTATACATATTGCCCATATTATTGTAAAGTTAAATGCATTTCCAACCACAAATCTGTAACCTAGAATCTTGAAAGCGTACAAGTGAATGCAGTTTTCGTAAGTAAGACAACACTCAGGAACCCCTTGAAAATCACTTACATGATAACCTAGTCCAGACCGAACAGGGAAAGATACACGCCAAAAATGCAACCAAATCTAATTTTCGGTTATTGTCTGTTTTATTTCTAAACTGTGGTCTTCTTTCTAACTGAATAATGCGTCAAAGACCTAGACTCTTGGCATGAATAAAGTTGTTTGAACATAAATTCTGAATAAATATCAGAATTTTTCGCATCTCAATGCCTTGTAGAGGCTTAGCTTTGATGTTCAAAATCACTGAGTCAACTTAGCATAAATCCGTAGAGTTACCATACCTGGACGCTTATCTTATCCTTTCTTCGATAATCAGACTCCTCTCGAGTCTCAAGGACATTCAGCGTACGACTTTTGACACTGTTCTGCAGTGAACTCCAAACTGTATTCAATGTCATTTAATCTTGCATATTTTAGACACAAAATATCGATCACCTTAAGAATTGAGTTAATGTAAATCTCAACCATCAAATGCATGATCAAATACATTGTGCTTACTCTGAACACGCGTTTGAACCAACGTGTGTGCATTTTAAGTCTATTACTACATTTTTGTAAAGTTATAAACTAATGTTTGGTAAGACTGATATAGCCAACACTTTCTAATTTCAAGAACACAATGCAGTGTGCATGTAATTCGCCGTCGAAAATTCGAAATACATATCCGTCGTTGAATGCTTTCCAATAGATCACCTACACGCAATCAGCATCGCAGATTTAACAGCCGCTAATTTTGTTTGTGCATTGTACTATTGTGGTAGACTTGGCCTATTCTGGTGCAATCTAGTACTATTGAATCATATACCATACCACTTGATGCTCACATGATCAAGTATGTTTGCTTTTCACAATGATCCAAATTTTTGTGATAATTTTTTCGTCATTTGACCCGATTTACTTTTTGGGGATATCTTGAGGCGAACGGCAATTGTGAAAATAAACAGTGGATAAATATAGTCTCATCTTTGGTGGGGGAATTGTGTTGAGATGTTTATTATCGAGTGTTCGCTATTCTGTATTTAGAATATTTTGCTTTTTCTTCCAACCACCTTGATTGAAATATGAATGTACTGTGAAGTGTATTAGTGGATCTGATTCGGTAGACACAATTCTACAGCTAAGAATAATATCGTGCCGTATCCACCTTCGGGAAATTCATATAGACCCAGACTAAACAATATTTCGGTGTTAGGAACATTGAGAATACCCACCACTAACTTTGCTGCTCTGTGATAAATTTTATCGAAGAGAGCATTATCGGTTCGCAGCTAAGGATTCTAGACCTCTACCGCATAGTTCATCGTAGGACAAAGGTAGACGTTCATTATCTTTGATAGCGTTACCAGCGAGATTTATCCAAATATTCTTTGAAAGGTATCTAACAATCTGCTGGCCTGTCGATATATAACCTAGCAGTGAATGACGCTCTTTAGGTTTCCACTAATCCATACTCCGAGGTTTTTTCCACATTCTTGCCAAGGTGAAACACCTTGCTTTTCTGTGTGTTGGATTTTATATCATTCACAGCCGCCCAATCTAACACGTTGTCTAAATCGCTATGCAGTTTTTCACAGTCTTCTGTAGAACTGATTTATGTCCACAATTTTATATCATTCGCGAACAGAACCCTTTAGGATGAAATGAATGGTTATCATACGACCAATGTGGTTCTGTCTCGCATGTAGAATCCAATACATTTCATTGATATTAGGTGCTGTCTAATTTAATGACATGATTCATAAATTTTGTCGTTGAATGTCTGTCCAAGATAAATTCCCGTCAGTGTCCTGTTGTTCCAGTATAAAAGATTGAACTTTGACTGTAATCGAATTCAACTTGAATTCATTTCGAATAATATTATCAAGTAAAGTACGGAATGATCTTTTGCACACTTTAGCAATTGCCGTGCTATCATAAACAAGCAGTACCGAATCGTTAAAGAATACGCATGAAACTCAATCCATTATTTATTATTCATCTATTTATTTAAGATTCAAGATTTATTGTGAAAAAAGCAAATAGCTGTATAATATCATTGGATATACGTATCAAAGTTAAACTAAACTTACTTTAATGTTTGTGTCCATGTGCTTCAAAGGCGGAGCAAAAGGAATTTCAATCGTGACATGAAGGGAAGGGTAATTTGCTTTTTAGGTATGTGTGTAAGAAGGAATCACTAAGAGATTTTAGTAAACTGGAGCCAATACAGTATTATTCATTATAAAAGATCATACCGTTTGTTTGAAGATCATTTCGTGTGATGAGGAAACTATTTCTGGTGATAAACTGTTCCACAAAATGCACACACGGACTGAGTAAAAGTTACTGCGACAGTTTGATCAGAAATGTGGAATTTGAAGGGTCAGATTGTGACTGCGGGTCGTAAGATGAAAACCGATTGTAAAGAGGTGTCTGAATGGGTGGGACCCCTTATGAATTATTCGGTATGTCACCATTAGTTCCCTTCTGATGCGTCTGCGCTCGAGGGTGCACAATCCGAGACTAGTCAATCGCTGTTCAATGGGTAGATTATGCAATCCAGTAACCATTTTAGTTACCTTAATATAAATCCTTTCGATGAGCGAGATATCTTTTTCCATCCATGGTGCCTAAGCTTGTAATATATGGTCCACAACTGGATGCATGACAATGAGTGTGGTGGGAAACGTCCGAAAATTCTTCTGAGTAGGTCGAGTACGCTGCATTCACGATTATAGCCGGCCTCACACTGCTGACTGTTATTTTTCAAATTTCTCCAGAACAAGATACCGAGATCTTTCTGAGATATACTCCACTCAGACGTGTGACTATCAAGTACGTATGAAAACGAGGAGGATTTTTCAAATTGCAACATTTTTCACTTGCGGAAGTTTAAGGGCAGCTTGTTTTGAATTAACCACTGGTGCGGCATATTTAAGTCGGTTTGTAATACGTAGAGTTTACCTTCATCCAAATTTTTATATCGTCAGCTAGAAGAACAATTTTACATCGTACCAACGGCAGTAGATCATTTATAAATATTAGGAAAAGTATTGGGCCGAGTAATGAACCTTGTGAGACACGGTTCGTAGCTTCAATAATTCGGGAAATGTCGACATCTAAACTGACTTTCACTTTGCGTTCAGACATGTAAATTTAAACCAAAAAAGTATATTTCCAGTGATGCTAAAATCCTACAGCTTCTGAAGTATTAAGGAGTGATAAACTTGATCGAAAGCTTTAGATATATCTAAGTAGTAGGCATGCACGAAATTCCCTTCGTCAAATGATTGCTTCTAATCAAGATAAAAAGCAATTAACTTTACAATAACCATAAAGTTGAACTATAGGTAAAAATGTATATATCAAAATCAATAAGACCTTGATAGTTTATTAATAGTTGGGGCAAAATTTGGATTAGCTCTCATATAATCGTCAGGTTTCGATTTGAATGTAGATAAAGTGTTTGAGCTTACCAAATCGGAAGGTAGGGAATTCCAAACAAAGCACACACGCACAGAATAAAAATACGTGCGACAGTTCCCTTTGGAATGTGGTATTTCTAACTTGCAACCACGGCCACGGCTGTTGCTGGAATTTCGAAGGTGGAATAATAAGTCCAGGGGATGGGAAACAGTAGTAAGTATTTTGTATGCGAGGATGAAATCACCTCGCATAGTCCTTAGTGCAAGTATCCTCAGCTCCAGTGGTCTGAGTAGCCCGGTGAATGGAATATTTTAGAGTCAATTGACAAGCTTAGAAGCTCTCTGTTATATGCGATCCAGAAGTAAGATGTCATTTTGTAACCATGGTGCCCAGTCTTGTGCGGCATAGTCAAGAACCGGGCGTATATATATGTTCATCATGAGAGGAAAACACCCCAGGGAAAAATGTCCAAATATCCGCCGTAACATGCCGAGCAGCATAGACGCGCTTTTGTAAACGGATTCGCATTGTAGACCATTTTTCGCATTTCCACAAATCCAGACACCCAGGTCCTTTTCTTCTTCAGTGTACTGCAGGTTTCTGTCGCCGAGCTTGTATTGATTGGAAAAGCCAAGGTCACGACCGATCTGAATGATCTTTTGTATATTCAATGACCGTTTATTTTCGGATGACCAGTAGTACAAAGCATTCAAATCGTTTTGCAGCAAAATACAATCATCAGCTATTGCTGATTCACCTCCATACTTTTATATCGTCAGCCAACAAAACCGTCTTAAGTTCATTAGGTTAAATTCGTGAGTAAGTTAGTCAAGTATTCATATTCATAGATTTATTCATAGATGATATGCAGGTAAAAAGCTATGCTTCACAAGACCCACAAAAATGTATATCGGGTCGGATGGTGAAAAAATATCAAAATATTGTTAGATTATTGTCAAACGTGAAGAACATACTTGTCCACGTGGATATCTAATGATTTCTTGAAAACGTCAACGGTTCCAGATTGTGCCACGTGAGTAGATAAACTGTTCCACAATTGCACATTGCGAACGGAAAATGCATATTTGCGGCAGTTCAACCTGCTATGCTGTTGGTAAAGTATCGATTGGTGACCTCGCAGATGTGTTATGGGAAAGATGAAACAAACGACTGCAAGGGCACTGTCCAACTGAATATTAGTGCTCCTCGTTTCCGTCTGTATTGAGCCGAATGCAAATTCAATATTTTAAGTCTCATTTCGTATGGATAATTAGATAGTCCCAGAATTCGTATGATTATGTTTTTTCTAAATTCATGTGTCTGAGAAAGAATTTCATGGCTCTCGCGGTGCTTCCATACACGCACACGCACACACCAAGCGTTTCAATATTTCGGAAACCACTGAAAGGAGAGTCAAAGTGTGGCAATTGGCTGGATCCGAAATACTGCCAGCTTTATAGATTGCTGTAATAACGGGTAGGATTCCGCAATTTAATAAGTGTTTACATAAATCAGATAGTGCGCAACAAAGCTCGAGTTCACATGACTTCAGAGCAGCCGACGTTATTCCGTCTTTCCATAGGGATTTAATAACATTTAGCCGCGTACATGCTTTCGCACAACCGTGAGATTCACATCGACATCACCTAGGCTTTCTACTTCTATTGAACGTGGCAAAGGTGTTGGCAGGGGCACATCCATCCACTGTCTGAATAGATAAGTCTTCTGGTTTGACCTTTGTCGCGTTGTTTACGATCGTGTAGAGTATCTTGGGATGTTTTTCCATCTGGTCTATTAGTATCCAAGGGTGATATTCCTTGTCTTCGCATATGAGGGCGTCACCTTGTTTCGTCTGTTCGAGTGATCCTGTGTGTAGCCCATGCCCGGCTATCCACTTTCGAGTTCGGCTGTGGAGTTTGAAACAAAATGTTCTAGCTTTTCCTTTCGGAACATAGGCTGAATTTTCGTCTATTTTCATACCGATGTAATCTAAAAGGCTGACGCAGTGATTTTCCGCATTCGTAAAATCAAGATGCCTCTTGTTCAGCATATTAAATGCTTCGCGAATACCAGAGTAATCAACCCTTCTGATGAGTTCGACGTCATTAGATGCCCTCCTGGCGCTGCACTCGAATTCGAAGAACAAATCGAGGTGGTCACTTAGCCCTGGAGGATTATGATACTGCACTGACTCATCTGGTGTTGCTTTGGATGTGAAAATCTAATCTAAGATTGAAGATTGGTGGGACCCTCGCTCTCGAGCGAAAGAATTTACGTGGTTGTAAAGGGGGATGAGATTAATAATCTCGCGGAATTCGTATTCCAGTGATTGCTGCGAGTTCAATCATTTGGTGTAAAGCTGTTGAAGTTTGAAATCACCCATTATGAGTATTTGGTTTTCGCTCGAATTTCCATCGTTATGCATTATTTCTAGCAAACTTACTGGATTAATCGAATGAATTACTGACTGTTTCCATTTATTCGCGGAAGGTATTCGAGAGAACATTTTGCGTGCAATTGGCCGAAACTTTAACAGCGAGGAATGCCCAGTCAATTCAACTTCGGTGAATCACAAAGTTAGTGGACAGTTCAAACAGGGAAAACCACGTGCCGTGGTATCCGCATAGATCTCGACGTCTTGAATTTCATTTTGACAGTGAATACTAATATAAGAATGGCAGATTTTATCCTTAATAAACGAAGGCTTCCGCGCCAAAACTAGAAATATCCAGGAAACGCAATGAGTCTTCGGGTGTAAAATTACACTCGAAGAGTGCGTGTGGCATGTCTTGACCGGAGGCGAAATAGTTGCTTCAGAGGATGAATCTTTTAGTTCAGTTTTTTTAAAGTGATGATTAAATCCAATCGAACCCGTCTGCGATACAGTGTATCCAAATTAAGATGCCCTAGTCCCCTACATAAGGAAGTTCACGAAGACAGCCCACCATTATAGTTGCTCTGTGATAAATCCTCTCTAGCATCTTATGTCGTTTTGTAGCCCTGTTGCCAAAGTTTGCACTGAAGAATCACTCACTGGGTTAATATATGTATTGAGGATCAGGGGTGATGATTTTAGGGGCAAACGCTTAAAAATACGTCGAAGTATACCTAGCACGCAGCTAGCTCGGTTGTACACGGCTTCGCATTGTATGCTGTTCTTCAGACTTCTACTAATCCAAACTCCGAGGTCCTTTACCTCTCTTTTCCAGTCCAGTTTTTGGGATTCAAGGTTGTAAGAAAATATGAAATGTTTACATATCTGCAACATTTTGCTGTTTCTGAAGTTAAATAAAATTCGTTCCTCTCTGACATGCTGTTCAATATATCCAAATCACTCTGTAAGCGCAAACTGTCGACCCTCGACTTCATTCGCACCCAAAATTTAGCATAATCCGCAAAAAGAACCATCTTGGCTGGGACGAGTTTCGGAAGGTAGCTTCTCGGACATGTAAGAAGGCACCATTAATACCAAACTTTTGCAGCTTGAACAGTAGTATAGAATGGTCCAAGCGATCAAGCGCCTTTGATATGTCCAAGTAACATGCATTCACACAACCACCCTCATCCGCTTAATGCATGTAGTCGTTGATTGTCTCCAGTAGGTTAGTCAAGCACAAACGAGACTTCCGAACTCCATGTTGCTCTCTGGATAACAAGCTTTGGTTTCTAGATGATTCACAATCCTTTCGCAGACAATTCGCTCCATAACTTTTGAGTTCACTGGAAGGAGTGTAACAGGGTGGTAATTTGTTGGATCAGATTGAGTGCCACCTTTGTAGATGGGAGTTGTGATTCATCTCTTCCAGTCATTCGGTTCAGAACACTCTCTCCAAGTGTGAATAAATAATAACAGAGTGGTTCACACATTTGACTGTCGCATAAATTTAGGATTGCAGGTGTTATTCCGTCAATTTCCGGGACTTTCATTGTAATCTGTACAAATGTTGACATTCAACCTGCGTAGGTGGTGCTACACTATTCCAAATGTTGCTGACAATTCCGGTGGTAGTAATGCATTCATGGAGTTGCAAACTCGGAAATAAAACTGGATAGAGCGTTAGCGGTCTCCAAGACAGTATCAGTTATTACACTAAATGTCATGACCGGGAAAACACTGGGTTTCAGCTTCGTTGTGTTGTAAACGGTTATATAAAGTTTTCGTTTAAACCACTAGCTTGGTTTTCCGTAATTGTAATAGCCTTATTATTATTTATTCATTCTGTGATCGTTTATTCTTGTTCATGATCACCTGCTTGCTTGATTTATTCTTATTATTGCTCTTCAGCCTCATCATTCTAACCACTAAATCGTCATTAAATTATTGATTTTGTAATCGATCGATGTGCATTTTGAATCGACGAAAAATTTTATTGGGGTTTTGCTCATTGTCCTTGACCAAGTGGTCATATAGGTATGTACAATTTGTTTTCTTCTTTACGGGGCAACTGAAGATAATCTTATCTAAATTAATTTATCATGGCACCATTCAACTTCAGATTAATATTATCAAACATTTGATACTTTATTTCGTAATGATTTACAGCTGATCAATAAACTAAACAATCAATAAATACTGGGAAATGTGAACTTAAGATCGACTGAGCGATCAATGTGCAAAAGCAAACTTTGGTCACGAGATTCATTTAGCCAACTTTCGAACAATCACCGAAAAGTGCATTTATTTTGTTGAATTTGCTGGTGAGAAATGTACACATTTTGGGTTACACAGTTGCGATATTTTGTAGTTTAATGTTTATGCTACAATGTTGACAGAGAATTAATTACCTAGTCCAAGCTGCGGAACGCAGATAACGTCACCAGCATGCAACTCACGCCGATTGACCAAGTACTGACTACCGCTGTGAGCATTGCGGGTTAGATTGTCACTCCAGAATCGGACTGTTTAGTAATTCGAAAAGCTGCGGATTAGGAAACCAGCATGCGCTTGTGATGTCAATCCATGGTCGATATCGACCGAAGTAGGCCAACGTAAAGAATTACCTATGTCCTGGCTACAGACACTATTCAGAGCGCTTTCAATATTATATCGTCAGTATTAAGCTTTCTAATTTTTTGTTCCTTCACTGATTATTTATTATTCGATTTTACAATGGAATGTGCCTAAACCAAATAACCTTGACCATTCACTCTGGGTGGTTCGGTGAACGAGCATCATCAAAGAATAGTTTTAATGTAGTGCGCTACACGTTCCATCACAACATATATACACTGCATCTCGGTTAGGCTTGATTATAGACTGTTTGTATCGTCGAGTGTCACAGCTTGTCAATGAAAATATGGCGTACACTGAGCAACTTAGACGATGAGGCACAAGGAATGCTACACAAAGTAGAAAATGAGGCGAACGTATCCTCACATACAGAGCATTTATTATTATTATTATTTCTTACCCCCTGGATAAATCATTCCGACTGCTAACCTCATATTTGTATACCGGAAATCCCACACTCCAAACCATATTATGTCTGTTTTAATTGAAATTCGCTCCTATTCGATATGGGAATGTCCATAATTTTAGGTATATTTAAGTTAAAACTTGACGCTCAGATGGAGACTAATCCTGATGGTTCTTCCACATGCTGACAAAAAATTAATCTGCTTCACGCCATACATAAGGAATATTTCGAATTATTTTACATGTAAATGTAACCATGGTGTCCAAATATGAATCATGTACTCAATCGTTTGATATCACATGTCCTGTTGGAGACTTTCTGGCAATGCCTATTCGGCTCCTACTGCCTGCCAAGTTGTAACATTTTACATTTACGTATGTTGAAAGGCATCTGATTAAATTGAGACCAGTGATTTGACCACGTCTATCAAAAGACAAACTCGTCGTTCACGAACTTATTCTTTTACGCAAAAGCGCGCTCGGACTTGGCATCGATAGATAAATCTACAATATATATATATATCGCTTGTAGAAATATTTTACGCGAACCAAACTCTTGTAAGATTCATAAACTCGCTCACGTGTTATTTTGGGCGCATCAGCTGTTCCATTGAAATCGGTCATCGCGTTTCGAACGAATTGCGCGTAATGGAGGCTATTGGTTGACTGGTCAGCTGATCGTCACATTAACACGTGACCAATTTGTTCGAAAAATATCATCAGATTTTAGAACCAGGGTTATTTTAGAACCGAATTCAATCCTCAAAAGCATATGGTGAGAGAGAGATAAGAGTATCCATGAGACAGTATCATTTCGTTTCATGCATGATGGCTTCGTCACAGCCTGATGCCATTAAAGAATTATATTATAAAGGAAAGATTTCCTGTTTGTTATTTCACATCGCGCTTTACAATAAAAAACGAGAAATAGTTTTGATCAATAACAAGCATTAAACAAGAAATCTAGGACAAGTGATATTAAACTTATTCCGTCGGTGATGATATTAGCTCGTGCCATAAAGTTCACGGTTATATTATTTCAAGAGGTAGATGTTTAGTGTGAAAATATTGATGGTAGTCAAGTTAGCTGTCCTCAACCAAGTCTTATTTGTGCAATTTTGAGAACCTTGTAAATGAAAGATCCTGCATCTTTTAGGTTTAAATCGATCGTCCGTATTAGAAATATGGATTTCGATTGAACTGGTCACCTTTTTGCAATAACATTTGGCCTTCAGACATTCGGTTTTAAAGATTCGGGTTTGTACGGTTAATTTATGCCACTCTTTAGCAGTAGGTGAACTGGTAAATGCACATTGCGTTTTCCGAAACGTTATTTGACTGATTACAAGCATGTTGATGATTTATTCTCAACTCTGGATGAAAAATCACTCACGTAAATGGTTTCTCAATACGTGCCCAGAAATCTTCGTTGGAGTATCCTCAGCTGAGACGATAGGCCTAAAATCCGCAGTTCTAACGAAAAACAAAGCGTGGTAAGTATAATGTGATGGGTGTTATCGAATACCTCTTCAATGCAAAACAGAACACCACCATTCGGTACCACGCGAGCGTATGAATAATAAAAGACAGGCATTGCAAACCCGCAAAAGTTCCGGAAAAACTGGAAGAAACGTTTTATTACAAAATTTATGGAAACGGGAACAAATGAAACACATAGAACGCGATGTCATTTTGCTACCATTCTCGTTTAATTTGGGTACGTTTAGGTAGGTGATTTGTGCAATTTGGATAATGTTTACTCAAATTAACGAATAGAACAACTGTTGCAAAAGGCTTATTGATCAACAGAGTTCGTGTGGATGGCCTATTAACGAAGCAAATCGATGTCACTAGCGGTGTTCCGCAAGGATCAGTGCTTGGACCCATACTGTACCTGATTTACATGAACGATTTACCAATACCAAACGACTGTAAGATGGTTCTGTTTGCTAATGGCATAACAGTGTGCAGGAGAAATAGCAATGCATTTGATTGTATTTTGCTACAAAACGACCCGAATGATTTGTGCGACAGGTTGCGATCCTGGCTTTTGCTACCCAAACAAGATTGGCGACGGAATCGTCGAGTACACAGCGAAAGAAAATGACCTGGTTGTCTGGATTTATGGTAGTTTGAAAAATGGTCTACAATGCGAAGCCATTTACAAACGCGCATCTCTGCTGCACGGTATGCTACGGAGGACGTTTGAACGTTTTTCCCCCGGGTTGATTTCCTCGCATGTTGAATACGTATATACACCCGGTTCTACACTATGCTGCCCAAGACTGGACACCCTGGCTCCAGAAAGAAATTTTACTTCTGGACTGTTTATATAATAGAGTTTCTAAGCTTGCCCATGGTTTTGAATATACTCTATACGTCGAGCGACTCAGATGTCGGTATTGTACAGTTAATTGCTTTTCTAAACCATAAATCTGGAACCTGGAATCTGGAATGGACACAATGAAGGCTACAGAACGCAGGATGCGAATCACTATGTGATTCTGTGTTTGAACATCGTGGTTCGTTGTACGAACACTATGCAACATTTTCATTCAAGTATAACCGTGAAAACCAGCCTCTCGTTATAACCAAACAGCATCCGTCTTTCTTCGAAATCGGAGTTTAGAAAATGAACCAAAATAGGTTAAACTTCAAGCAAGTATTGGCTTCATATCCAGTTATCTACCTTGTGAAAGCTCCAGTAAAAGCCACTAATTTTGGAAATATAGTTATTAACGACTGTGGGTGACATTATAAACGTTGAATTGTGAAATATTCATAAAACGACAAATCAAGAAACCATTGTTTAATAGGAGTTCGTACAATGAACCACAATGTTCAAACACAGAATCAAAAAGTGATTTCAATTATCCACTGAACCTAAACCTATTACCTCCACCGGATGACGGCAAATTACCAGAAACCGATTGTGGTGTGTAAGTGCGGATGTGAGCAACAATTAAAAAATCAACCAAATTTACTTCAGCGAGACACAACAGAGCAAAAATTCAATTTTATCCGAAAAATATGCGCTCTTGTTCTTCTCCGAGTCTTTGAATCGATAATAAATGATTTATTCCATCAGTCACAGAAAGAACGAAAAACGAAATGAAAAACCACAATTTTAGCAACGAATTTACGGCGATTTCGTTCATGAAAGTTTGTAAACATGTTTTAGAAATATCATAACAACGAGATGTTTTTATCAGCTAAGTTCCGACAAGTGCATATGAAGAATAAAGTTAAAAGGGATAGGTGAAATTTGATAACGAAATGTTCTGGAGCATGTCATTTCTTGTAGCAGTTGATTTGTGTTTTGACCGGGAACGGGTTATGGCTGTTAAACTTATGACAGAGATTCTAACTTCCGGGTCGGATTCTTTAATCATGTAAGGCGGTGTGGGGCATGGAATAAACATGTACTTGTTATCAACATTTATGGTGCGGATCGACAGACCGGCCAAGATCTATAGCAAACTATAAAAAAATATTTCTAGTACATGTTAACAAAAATTCAGACATGCACGTCGACACAACATCGAAAGCGCGAAGGACATTCTGGAAGGATTTTGATAAAATATCTCGTGTATAATATAAAAAATGTCAGGTCTGTTAATGACTGT